>JBBPDA010146906.1:0-20311 GCA_037974385.1 Arnoldichthys spilopterus
TGTGTGTGTGTGTGTGTGTGTGTGTGTGTGTGTGTGTGTGTGTGTGTGTGTGTGTGTGTGTGTGTGTGCGTGTGGTGCGTTTAGGCCTCTGAGCTGGTTTCTAAGGCATTTGTGCTAACTGAAGCATAGACTGATGGCATTATAATGAGTGAGAAGGGCAGAAAACAGCCTGAAGCATGCATGTACAGACACACACACACAATCACAAAAAGATCAGACATACACATTCACTCTGAACCAGACAAAAAAATCTCTCTGTCTTTGTCTCTCTTTTACCCATACAGACCCTCACAGACACAGACATACAGACACACACACACACACATACAAACACATACACACTCTTAAGTGCTGGTGAGGCTACCTGTCCCCACAGGCTAACAGAATATCCTCTATTACCATAATCACAACTGCACTTCCAGAACACTTGCACCGCATGCAAAACGCATGAGTGCACGCAAGAAAGTATGTTGCATTTGAGCAAAGGTGGGTAGAGTCACCTAAAACCATACTTCAGAAAAGAAATTCTTACTGACTTCCTTGAGTTGTTAGGCTCTGTTCTTCTCTTCTTGAGGACTTTTAATTCTAAAATAAATTGAGAAAGCCCCAAAGTGAGAGGTAAACAACAGCAAAGCAAAAGCAATTAGGAATGTGAAAGCACAAATATACTTGAGTGGAATAAGAGGTAATTGGATGAAAATACTCATACAATATTTTATCTTATTTTTTTGGAGAACTGCACTATTATTATCCAATTTTTAATGTTTGCCTGAAGATCCTTTGTGAGTTTTTTTCTTAAGAAAGCGTTCATGAATCCAGCCCCTGGGGAATGGGAAGCCAACTTAAGCCTCTTTAGCCTGAAACTGAAGTCACCCAAGTTCAGTGAGTGGGGTGTGATTAAAGCCTCTCCACACCTGAATCACACAGTGTGTGGTACTTTTGCTCTCTTCCTCTCCCACTCACTCTTCTCTTCCTCTCTCTCTCTCTCTCTCTCTCTCTCTCTCCCTCTTTCTCTCTTTCTCTCTCTCTCTCAGAGAGGGTACTCTGCGTGTAGGTGATCGTGTATTGAGTGTAAATGGAGTTGCCCTCAATAGACAGAAACATGCAGACGCTCTAACACTGCTAATGCAGAGCAGCCAGGAGGCTTTCTTCCTTATCGAATATGACATCACTGTTATGGGTGAGTGTACACAAAGACTATACACTAGGAGGATTATTCTAACTGATTATAACTATTTGTAAAATTACTCCACTGTATGAATTTCCCACCTGCACACACTGACACACACATACACACTCTTATCTGGAGTTTAAGTCAAAGATTTCTTTATCTTTCAAATGTTTGTGCACCAGTGTCATCAGTGTGTGTACGTGTGTGTCTGCATGTTTGGGTTGGGGCAGACTCAGTACAGCAGTCTTCAGGTCCTCTCCAGGTAGAGATTGTGAGGACTGGTGGCTCTGTGCTGGGACTCAGCCTCACCACCTCCCTCTACAGGAACAAACATGTCATAACAATCCAGAAAATCAAACCTGCCAGTGTTGCAGACAGGTGAGCAAACACAACACCACACATATACAAGTATACACAAACAAAAAGACACTTTATTGGTCCTGATTTAATTGGCAGAGTTAGAGAATTTACAATATAATATGCCTTTATTAGGAGAAGCTATACAAATGTACAGAATTTTACACTCTCAAAGTCAGCATGAATCAGAAAGCATAACACAACCCTTGGTACCACCAAATATCTGCAAGTAAAATGGTATTAGGGATGATTTTATATATATACACATATATACAAACCCCATTTCCAGAAAAGAAATGATGGGATTTTTCACCAAATGCAGTAAAAATGTGTGATTTCTGAACTTTTATTTCACTAATTACATCTCTTTGACGCTTGCAACACACAAAATAAATTGGGACTTAAGCTGTTAATCATTTGAAAACTGATGAGACAAACATTTTTGCTTGATAGAAGACTTTAGCTGCTCAACAGTTTGTTGTGATCATTGTCTGATTCTTCTCTTCATTTAGCTCCATAAATCTTTAATCAGAGACAGATCTGGACTGCTGGAAGGCCAGTCAAGTGCGCACACTTTGTGTCTACAAACCTACGCTGTTGTAGTGCATGCAGAATAAGGGCTGACATTGTCTTGCTGACATGACCAGCTTAACATATTTTCTTATATGAAGTATACAGTGCCTTTTACATAGCGCTGTATATGACGTCTGTCAAATTTTTTGACATAGCTCATATTATATTAGATAACACAGTCAGACAAGCAGGGCATGCTGACTGGTATTAATTGGTCTAAAGCAGACAGAATTTGAATGGCATTAAGTGATCCCTTTTCTTTTTTCGTTTTCTCTTCTGTCACTCTTTCTCTCTCTCTCTCAGATGTGGTGCTCTGCATATGGGTGATATTCTCTTGGCTATAGATGGTATGAGCACTGAGCACTGTTCACTAATGGAGGCTCAGCAGCTACTGGCCAACTCCACTGAAATCACCAAACTAGAGATACTGCCTTCACAACACAGCCTTCATGACACTGGTATACACACACACACACACACACAGACACAGACAGACACACAAGCACAATGCTTGCTCTCTCTCTGTCTGCCTGGAACAAGCAGGTTTAAATAATTAGAAGTGTTTCTTAGAACAGCAGAACATTAGAACAGACACTAGAAAGGCAAAGTAGAGTTGGTATGTGCTAGGTTGTCTTGACATGCAGACAAGGTCGTGCCTTTAGCTCCCCTGTAGGGAGAAAGTACTGGTTGCTAGAAACTTTATTTCTAATAGGTTCACTGTTCTAGAGCCACCAGGTCAGAGAGTCCCAGAGAAGAACTGTGAATTTTGTTAATGGACAGCACAACTATGGACTTTTGCATCTCCCCGGGCAAGATGATTTGATTTGCCTAGCCATATTCAATCTTTTTGACCACTGATAGAGATTCCATCATGGACAGGGACTGGCGTGAGGTGGTATTGCCTGTTTGTTTTTAATAGAGAATGCAGATGTCAGCAAACACTGAGCCTCAATGACATGGCCTTATCACGTTTTAGAACAGTTTTAATGGCTCAGTCTTCTATGCTGCTGACCAGGACTGACACTCAGCTGTATATTTTGTGTGTAAGCCATTTTTACAACCCTTTGATCCAAGTCGGATTGCTGGCATCTAGGAATATTCAGCAGTGTCCTTAAAAATGCATGCATTATGACTATTGGAGTATTGAGGGCTGGTAAAGCCTGGAAGATGGTAAGTGATTTGATTGTGGAGATGGATCCAGTTGTTTGTTACCTGGGGAGGATGATATCAACACTGAGTGCCTTTTTTGGGAGGCTGTGAGTCAAAACAGACAGGGTTATTGGCACCAAGCACCTAGATATTTGCATACAAACATCCCATAGAGAACGAAGCTTAATGAAGAGTTGTGTATGGGGGTGGGACTACTAACAGAAATGAGTCACAAATTGACCCCACTGTAGAGGTGGGAGTGGTGTGTACTAAAAGCTTAAACCAATCACCCACAATATCAAAACAACAGTCGCAGATAACAATGGTCCCTGTCTATGGTGAGATATATTAGGCACCAAATGAACAGTCAGAACCTGAAGCAGTAAGAATTTTCCAGATGACTGGGTCAGCGCATCTCCAAAATGAGGGGTCCTGTGGGGTGTTTTCTGAATGCAGTGATTAATATTTATCCAAAGAGGAACAACTGGTAAACCAGTGACAGGGTAAAGGCATCTAATGCTCATCAATAAGCGTGGGGAGGGATAGCCAGCATGCCTGGTCAAATCCCACAGAAAAGCTAAGTAACACTGGCTTTGACAGAAAGGCACCACAGTCAGAGCTGTTTTGCCGGCCTGAGAGAAGTGGTTTTAACATATGGTGGATCAGTGTATATTGTTTTGAACCAAAGTATGTAGCTGCACAGAAGTAAATCGTGTGTCTGGTGAATCTAGATGTAGGTTAAACAAAACTTGATGTTTAGCTGTTAAAAAAGAGAACAGAGGCAGTGGGACACTGGATACTGTACAGTCACTAAAAGCCGTGGTGATAAACAAGCTCAGGGTGGAAACTATTTAAAAATGATCCACAGGTTGCAGTATTTCTGTAGGAATGAGCGGGCTTGGCCCAACTTTTGAAAATAAAATAGTGAATTAGAAAAGAGGGTATAACTAAACATATTTATTGGTGTTTTGGGGGGATTTTTTGTATAGTTCTAGTTTTTCAATGGTCTCATCACTCTCTGTATGTCTCTTTCTGTCACTCTCTGTCTCTTCCTCTCTCTGTCTCTGTCTGACCTTTCTGCATGCTGTGTTGGGTTTGAAGTGGTTTTAGGGGGGGGCGCTTTAGGGGTCTCTCTTGCACGTGCAGTGAATCATTCTTAATGTGCAGAATGTTGACGGCAAGACATCCCCTACCCTGCAGACACACACACAGGCATGTGCACACAACAGTGCGTAATGACCCATTACACTGAGTCTGCGGGTGCTGCTTTAGCACGTTAGCAACAAAATGACAGATGAGCTGCATTAAAGTTGCTTTCCAGCAAAACAGCACAGGAACAACATAGCTTCACGTTCCCTTTATTGCTCATTTTCCTTTGTTGGTCTTCCACTGGGTATTTGGCACAACATCTGGGTGGGTAATCTCTGTAATGTTCAGAGTGATGTACCTTTAACACTGGTAACAACTCAGCTAATGAAAAGCAGACATGAGGGTCTTTTCTAAAACTGTTTACCACAAACACTGACAAATCTGACCAACAAGGAAATCAGAAAACGGAAAGCCAGTGTGCATGCAGGTTTGAATGGGAAGGGGTATAAAGATAAATAAAAGGTAGATAAAAACAGGGACAAGGAAATAGAGCAAAATAAAAAATAAATACAGAAGTAAATGAATAGAAGGAAATGAAAAGAATAACAGGGAAAGAAAAAGAGTTAAGGAAAGAGAGTAAAAGCAGAGGCACCCCTAGAAATTTAAGTGAAGTGAAGTGACTCTTTGTCATTGTGAACACACTCAAGCACCACAACAAAATGTGACCTCTGCAAACCCATCACACGTGCACACGTGGAGCAGCGGGCAGCTACCAACAGCGCCCGGGGAGCAGTGTGTGGGACGGTACCTTGCTCAAGGGTACCTTAATAGTGCCCGGGCTGGGACTCGAACCTGCGACCTTCCAGTCCCTTCCAGTGTCTTAACCACTAGGCCACCACTGCCCATTTTGGGCCCTTTAAATCTTTATAATATAGGGCAACCAAGATGACAGTCTTTTTTAGTGTGAGAAAAAAGATTGAGTGGGATACAGTGTATGATAAAAGGTAAAGAGGTAAATAAAGAGTGAGAGAGAAAAAGAGAAAAACAAAAAGACAAATGGGGAAGAAATTGAGATATACAGCAGATAAACAGAGAACAGTCAGAAAAAAAGAAAGGTGAGAAAAGAAGAGAACGATATGAAAGTTTATATGTAAGAAAACATATTGAAAAGGAATTAAACAAAGGAAGAAATTAGAACTATGAAAATGTAGAGGAAAGAGAGGAAAAAGAGGAGAAAGATAAAGACATAAGATAGATAAACAAAAGGAAAACATTAGAAGGAAAAGAAAGACAAATAGAGACAAAGGAGTAAGAAAGACAAAGAAACTGAGGGACAGAGACAGAATGAGAGAGAAAGAAAGAAAGAAAGAGATTAAGACATGGCTTTGATAATATTCACATTCAGATGCAGATCCAGCAATGACAGCAGCAACAACAGGATGAATCAGTCAGTGCAGAATTAGTGTTATCTGATCACAGTGTGAATCTGAATGTGATTCCTGGCTAAAATAGTCATGCTGCCATATGAATGTGGTCCAACTCAGGAAAGATCCGAGGCTTTGCAGACATATCAAACATTTGCAACATGAACTATGTCCACAAGACAAACATCTTATTAAGATGTCAATGTTTGTTTGTGCATGCAGAGCTTATACAATACAATACATAATTGTATAAAACAGAACAATACTGACATCACAATGGGACTCTCCCCATGCTGGTGTCTCCATGCTCAGAATACCTACATTTTTTTCTGCTACCTTACAGACTTGGACCAGCCCATAAAGAGCTTGTAAATTAATGAATCATTGAATCAGGTATGCTAGATGAGACAAAGCACAAATGTGTGTACCAGGATCACCAGAACTAGGAAGGGAACCCCCTTGCCTGTACACCTGACCCAACTAACCGGCTTATTAACAACCCCATACTGAACTGAATTGAGTCTGCTGGGAGCAGGAGTGTGCAGAGTAGGGGGTCTCCAGGGTCAGAGCTGGAAAAGTGGGCAGTGGTGGCCTAGTGGTTAGGACATTGTCCTTGGTTCAAGTCCCGGTCTGGGCACTACTGAGGTAACCTTGAGCAAGGTACTGTCCCCCTACACTGCTGGAAGTTGCTTTGCATAAAAGCATCAGCCAAATTAATAAATGTAAAAATACTGCTTTAGAACAGGGATGGGAAAACTCCAGGCCTGGAGGTGCTGGTGTCCGGCACAGTTTGGTAGTTCCACTCCTCACTCACACTAACAGGTGAGTTGAACCAGGTGTGTTTGAGCAGCGAAATCATCTCAACTTCAGCACCAGAGTTGCCTATCCCTGCTTTAGAGTGATGATGGATCACTCAGCATGTCTGAGATAAGTTGTGAAAAGTGGTGTTTGTAATTAGTGGCATATTCATGTTATGTTTTGTATGAAGTAGCTTGTACTAGGGCAAAGTAAATCACAAATAATTCTGTTCTGTTATGTTCTGTATGAAATTTGCAATTCATACATATGTTTGAAAACAAAAATCCAGTGCTAGGCTTTTAAGCATACATAAACGTGACATGTTTCAGTAGGACTAGCATTATTTCACAACATACCTACTACATGACACACCCACTTTGACGATCAAATAGAAGGGGGCTACGGTTTATTCATTCTACTATCTTGCAAATATGGTAAGGTTAGGTCTGTCCCTAAACGATTTGAACAGGAAACCTGATTTAGATACCACATGTGCTCATTTAGACAACCAGGGAAACAAAAATTATATAATTTGTTAATAATTCCAGTTTAAAAGCTTTCAATTATGGATGTAAGGTGCCATGGTAATAAATGTGTTTATTTATCTTTGTAGGAATTACACTTTATATCAATTTTAACATAAATATCTGAATAGTTTCAGGATTGTTGCTACTATACAGCTTTCATCCATCTGCATTTTTAATTAAAACGTTGCACAGTAAAGCTCTTTACTAGGTAAATATTATGACTATTTGTCCATGTGAACATACTCAAGCACTTCCATACATGTGCCCAGTCAATCTTTTTCCAAAATTACCTGTTTCAAGATATTATTGAGGGACACTGTATGACTGCATTAATGACTAATGCTAAATGTACCGGAAATTTTAATAATTCATCCCTTTATTATCATTAAACGCATGTACAAATACATATGCATATACACGTGTTTCTGCTATATGACCTACAACTGTAATTCACTTAAATTAAAACCGTGTGTTTAAAAACCGCTGGAAAAGAGCGACGTGAAACAATGGCGGAAATGACGTTAATAATGCGAATAGTCCGAACCGGCAAGGACAACATGTGACCTTGCAAGGTTTGCTCATATTAATCCTAAAAGTTCTCTCTGGGTGTGTGTCATGTAATCTTTGACACTGCAAATGGACCCTTCTCCCACACAAACGCGAACGAGCTCAGTATCTTAATATTTGGATTTTGGGGGAACAAACTCGTGCGGTGCAGCCGCAAAAAAATTGCAGGGCTAAAGACTCCGACTCGCTGTGTATTGTGGACAAAAATAATGTTAAAAATCATCCACTATAAAACAACAACAGCATGTTGTTAATAGGCGGTCCCTTCTAATGGGCGTGGCCTGTTTAACATGTGGAACAAGCTCGCGTTTAATTAGGTCATTAGGGTTCTCCCCTCCTCTCTCTCGAGCTCGCCCCCTCCCAATTCAGTACACACATACACACAAATCTCGTATGGTTTCGCTTTTGGTGTGTTTTTCCTCGTTTGAGCAATCAGAGACGGATTTTAAAAATGCTTTACCCTCCACTTCTCTCAGCTTTAAACAAACTGGCGAGTAAATGTAAGCGAGCGTGTGTGTGAGAGAGAAAGAGAGAGCGATTGTACATATGTGCCTGTTAGCTGTTTCCCCACAGCCACACAGCAGTGTTATTGTCCGTGATCACCGAGCCTTAAGAAGGGTCTTCTAGAAAGTTCTTCCCGAGGGTCTTTAGTATAAACTCTGAGGTCTGATTGCTCTGCATCGTCCACTGTAGATCAGCTCTCTTTCCTTACGTGGACTCTTGTGTGGTTTTTCATGCCTCTTGCTTTCTGTAGGGCTTTTCCTGTATGTAGTGTGCGCCTCCTGTGTGGAGATGTGTTAATGCGCGTGTGTGTTTGGCTGCAGTGCGTGTCCAGAGGAGTAGTCAGCGTCAGTGGGACTCCAGCGTGAACTACCTCAGTGCCCCGCCTCCGGCCCCCCAGGGCAAAACCCCCTCAGCCTGGCACAACACCACCCCTACACACTCTCACTGCAAATGTGAGTTTATTCGTGTGTGCATGGAACTGTTAATGTGTGTATGTGTGTGCGTGCAAGTGCAGATGTGTGTGCATGCATACTCAGATGTGAGAAGTGTCAGGATGTGGTGACGTGCATGCATGTCTATGCAGATGTGTTTGGGTAGTGTGCACACTTTATTAATAAGTGTGTGTGTGTGTGCGTGTGCTTTCTCTTCACTCTGCAGCAGCAGCATCAGGCAGCTCATCTCAGACGTCAGGTTTTCACAGTTATAACTCTGGCTCTGCTTATCCGGCTACGTATCCCTGTAGCACACTGCCCCCATATCCCCCCAGTCCTCTCATTTCTACCACTACAAAGAGGAGACACAGGAGGAAGGATCACAAGAGCTCATGTAGGAGAAGATGCTTTATTTTTTTTAATAACCCAAACTCATAATAGCTTCATCAGCATTACCACAAAAGCTACTGTGTTGACATGTTTAAATATGTTTAAACTTGCAGGTTCACACACACATTCGATCCTATATACATTTAAAGGAAAATCCCTAAAAGGAAATTAAAATGTAACCATTGCGACATCAGTTGTAACATGCCTATTGTATGGCGGTGCTGCAGTAGTATCCTGAGTGAATTTTTTTTTTTTGTGTGTTAAAGACTAGTCTGGATATGTGGGTTGGAGCAATTATACGTTCAAGTAAATTGATTGATTGATATTTATATGTTACTAGAAGTACAATTGGGCTGAAAAGAAAAAGTAATTCCATGTTAAAGACCAGAAAAGCCCTCTTCTGATGATGCATCTTGAAGGTGGAAGGATCTTTTGAAAAAAATTCTCTGCTTTGGGGTGAATTTCTGTTTAATGGACACCCCCCCCCAATAATTGGCAGAAAGATGACATATATTGAGCAGTAGAATGCACCAATGTGAAAATTACAAGCATGGATCACCATTTTGTCAGTTGATAAATGCATAAAATGCAAATTGTTATACTATTTTGGTATGGCAAGCCTCAACACTGGACATGCCACCCTGAGCTACCACCCTGGAGAGTTCCTGGCTACCACCTGGCTCTTGTATTCAGACACCCCAAGGGTCTATATTATCTGGATCAGATGTGCTAGATAAGGGTTGGAGTTAATCTCTGCAGAGTGGTAGATCTCCAGGATAGAATCTGGATAAAGTATTATAAATGCAGTTGTGGAATGTCTATAATTAAAAAAAATGTATTCTTCTATTCAACCTGTCTTTTCTGCAGTGTCTTTGTCTTCCAGTACGGTGGGTGTTGGTGGTCAGGTGGTTCATATAGAGATCAGTGAGATGGTGTTGAGGGGTGATCCGCTCACTGGGTTTGGCCTGCAGCTGCAGGGTGGAGTGTTTGCTACAGAGCCACTGTCTGCCCCTGCCAGTATACGTTTCATAGAGCCAGACACACCTGCAGAAAGGTGAAACACACACACCCAGACACCCTTTTGCTCATACAGACATGTGCATGTGAGGTTCCCAATTTACTTAACTGAGTATTCTTGCTTAGCAACCCATTTTGTTCATAATTTAACCTTCTATAAGAGAAAATCCCAGCTGCCACATGGTGGGAACATTTCATAATCACTTAAACCAATATACATAATCCTGTTTTGCTTGGAAAGAATAGGTCTCTAAGTTAGAACACTTTTTGCTTTTCTACAAAGTTGTATTGTAGCAACAAGTGTTTATCTAAATATTGATAACCCACCTTACCATCTAATAGCAAGCCCTTCCTGCATACAGCCAGTGAACAAACTGGAGATACATATTTAGTTTAACAGGCTAGAGGACAACGTGTGTTTGCATGTGACAGTGAGAAGAGGGAATATACGGTGTCCTCTGCTCCTGTCAACTGCCATTAGGAAATGCTTGTGATTGGACAGATGAACACATTTGTGCCATGGCTCACACATGCATGCAAATGTGCATGGCCAGTTTTGTGTTGTGTTAGAGGGCAGTGAGGTTTAATCTGAAATTATTCAAAAGCTCAATCAGATGCTACAATAACCATACACATCACTTATGTGGATTATATTTTTTAAATCATATAGCCCAGTAGTTAATGCATGATACTACCATGTCAGTAACACTGTATTCACCAGTTCACCAACCCAACTAAAAAAATCCTGTCAACAGTGTTCTTGTGGTGTAGAATGTAGGTGGATCTGCAAATTTGGGATATTTTCCAAAATGCAATTAAAACAAATATATGTAATGTTATTTTACATAAACCTTTATTTAACTGACAGAAATACAAAGAAAAGGTTTTTAATAGTTTTACTGACCAACCTAAATGTATTTTATAAATACACACAACTTTGCATTTTAATGGCTGCAACACACTCGACAAAAGTTGGGGCAGAATTTAAAAAAGAATTTGAAAAGTGTAAGTAGGACAAGTTTGGAGGACTCTACATTAAGCAGGCTAATTAGTGGCAGGTGAGGTATCATGACTGGGCATAAAAGTAGCATCCATCAAAGGCTCAGTAAGGAAGGGTGGGTCATGGCTCACTCCTTTGCGGCAACATTAATGGGAGAATCACTGGTCAGTTCAAAAAGAATATTTAATTGCAGGGCATTTAGATCTTTCAACATCTACAGTGCTATCACCTGAAAAAGATTCATAGAGTTCAGAGACCTCTTAGTGTGTGGAAAGCAAGGTCAGAATAGCACTGCCTAAGAAATTCCATCTGGGCTAGGGACTTCGGAAAACAATTGTCACTTAACACAGTGCACAAATTCCAACTCTAGAAATACTGGCAAATTCTCTGGACATTTCAGCTTGTTTTTGGAAATAAACAATCATGAAGCTTTCTCTGCTAAAGATGAAAATGACCATCCAGATTGTTTGCAATTGCAAAAGCCAGCATCTGTGATGGTATGGGGGTGCATCACTGCCTATGGCGTGTGTGAGTTGCATGTATGTGAAGGTACCATTGACTTTGAGGCATATTTTGGTATTTAATAGAAACATACGTTCATATCAAGGCAATGTCTCTTCCCAGGGCATCCATGCTTCTTTCAGAAAGACAATGCCAGAACACTTTTTGCTTGGGCTACAACAGTGTAGCTTTGTTGACACAGAGTGTGTGCATGACTGGCATGTTGCCAGTTCAGATCTGTCTGCTATTAAAAATACATGGCTTCATGAAGAGGAGAATCAGACAAAGGCAGCCACAGACTGTTGAGCAGCTGAAGTTTTATATCATACAAGAAAGGACAAAATTTCCAGTTGAAAATCTCCTCGAATGTGAAGTGATTAAAAAGTGTTATTATTAAAAAAAGATATACCACAGTGGAAAACATCCAACTTTTGTTGAATGTGTTGAAGGCATCAAGCTCTACATTTGTTTATAATTACAAAATTAGTATTTCAGTAAGGTCAGTAAAACTATTGAAATTCTTGTCTTTGTACTTTTGTCTGTTAAATAATGGTTCCTGTGAATTAATATCACAGATTTGTTTTTATTGCATTTTGGAAAATATCCCAACCTTTCTGAAAATGAGACGTGTATAAATTGACAGCTTGGTGTAAATTGATGGTGGGACTTAATAATAATGAAGACACTCTTTCCATTGTAAATGTACCTGTTAGTGTGAACCTGTTTCTCACCTGTCAGAGTTATTTTGTAGGTGTGGGGTGCTGCAGGTTGGGGACAGAATTCTTTCCATAAATGGAATTCCCACTGAAGATGGAACACTGGAAGAGGCCAATCAGCTTCTCCGAGATGCAGCTCTGGCCAATAAGGTCACATTAGAGGTTGAGTTTGATGTTGCAGGTAGGTTGTTGTACTTTTAGTTATCCATTTTTTTGCTTTTCTAGTTGTTTTAGTTTTTCTTACCTAAAAAATGGACAAATCTATGGACATAATAGTATGGCTACAAGGTGGCTATGTGTTAGCTACATAAATCTCAACTAACTCCGCTTCTAAAGAAGCGACTTTAGAAACCAGATGTTCAGACAACTTGGCTGATCAAGTACTAAAGCTTTATTTGTACAACTCTAAACTGTACAGTGGTGTGACTCTCCAGAGTCAGAGAATGACAGCATAGTGCTTTTGTTTTAAACAAAGTTAAAAATAGCAATTTTACAAGCACAAAAAATATTATAATTGGTATTTTTTACTGCAAGAACCAGGATGGAAGGTTGTCGACAGTGGTGGGAAAATCACTGCCAGAACCTAGCCCTTTTCCCCATGAGAGCACTTTTGCTAAATGAAGCGCATTTTAGATCAGAAGCAGCAAACACGACACTTCTGCAAGGGTCCATAAAGACCAAGAGCAGCAAGCTTTTCAGGCTCATGTAAAATCAGGCTACTCATAAAACATTTGTCACTCATTCTTCTCTTTTAATCTAGCGTTAACTTCATTTGTGCTGTTGATTTTTTAGCCAAGATATAGGTTTATTTTTTGTTCATGACAATTAAGTATTATGCCAACCATGTCCAGTACAGCTGCTCTGCCATAGGTGACTTTAAAAATGCACATTTCATAGGCCTTTCATAGACTATCACTGCACAGGGTAAGCAGTTGTTTCTCTTTAATCTGTTTTATAAACAATATTTTTTGCAGTTATTTATATTATACTTTTATAAAGCATTTTAACAGCTGTTTTAGTAGCTGGTTATATTGGGTTGCCTGCTGCTTCTAGGACTGGGCAGCTTGCAGTCACTGATTCAGCTATGAATTCTGCATTATATGTATAGAGAGAGTGCTTAAAGATCTGTTTAAAAGTTAAAGTTGAGCCAGAGAAGGACCTTGGTTAATTGTTTTCCAACAACATGATCTTAAGCACACTAACAAATCCACCAAGGATTGCCTCAAAAAGAAGAAAGGAGGTTTTGAAGCCCAATGAAAATTTGTGTGGGATTTGAAAAGGATAGTAGATGCTAGAAAAACACTCAAACATCTTGAACTCAGCTGAAGGAATTTTGCAGGGAAGAGTGACCAAAGCAAGCTGATACCAGAGGCTGGTGGACTATTGTGCAAAACGCCTACAAGAAGTTTCTCATAAGAGGCAATACTAGCTTCTGAGGCCAAGGGTGTATATACTTTTTCTTAATTTAGTTGTGTAGCCCTGCATTAACTATTATGCTTTATTTGTATCCCCTCTCTGTTAGAATCTGTAATCCCGAGCAGTGGTACATTTCAAGTGAAGTTGCCAAAGAGACGTGGGGTGGAGTTGGGCATTACTATCAGTGGTGAGTAACGACCAAAAGGTGGCACTGTGGTGTAATAATCCACAGGATCATATTGTCTCAAATAGAACAAATCCTGGTATCTTCAAAAGATTCAGCTTTGCAGAAAAAAAATAAAAATGTGTTCTTAAATTTCAATGTGAGTTAATGTAACAACATATGGTCCAAATGTTCTTTGAATGATTTTAGTATTTTGATTGGCATGAAATTGTGGCATGTAATTTTTTCCACCCAACATAAATAAAGTATGTTCTGGCAACAAATAAATAATGGTCAAATCCATAATGAAATCATTAATTACCATGCAGATGTAGAAGTATGTTTAAACTTTTAATAGATATGTAATGATGTGTAACACTTTATTGTTGTTTTGTTGCATAACAGCAAGCAAAAAGCCAGGCAAGCCTCTGATAATCTCTGAGATTAAGAGAGGCAGCATAGCTCACAGGTAACTGTACAATATGACATGAAACATGTTTTTTTGTATATTTTAAATTAGACAACAGTGTGAATATTCTGAATCTTAACTGTGTGTGTGTGTATCTATGTGTGTGTGTCTGTCTGTGTCTCTGTGTCTGTGTGTGTCTGTGTGTCTGTGTTTGTAGAACAGGTACGTTGGAGCCTGGTGACCGGTTACTGGCAATTGATAATGTTAAGATGGATCACTATGGGATGGAGGAGGCGATGGCTGTCCTCCAACAGGCTGAAGACATGGTCAGACTGCGCATACAGAAGGATGAGGACAATTTAGGTATGTGTTGCTCTCATTGCCTACTCTGCTGAAGTGTGTACTGAGTATACCTATACTTTACATCAATTAAACAACTAGGACCTTTTGGGCCCCAGTGCAGAAAATATTTAATAGGCCCCCATACAAAAATAACTTTCTTTAAAAATGTAATTTCTTAGTTTATTCACTATTGTTATGCTCTCAGGCTGATGCTGTCAAGACATCCCACTCAATGACACCCACTAGCATCTGCCATTAACTATAATATTTGTCTTAAACCCCCCACCCCGTGCATCACAATAATTCTATGCCATATTTAGCTTTCTGTTGCATCACTGTTTCTTTATCTGATTGGAATCCGTGTAAGGCCTTGAGAACTGAAGTAATGTGCTCTCTTTTCTTGGTTTTGTTAGAATTCTAGCAGTAGTCTTCTGGATAAACTGTCTGATGGTCTTTTTGGGGAGGCCAATGAGAAGAGTATAGCAATAATTCACTCTGCAGATTATAAAGGCATGAATACATTTCTCCAAATCATACACTGATGCAAAATCTCTAACCCTAGCTATGTTCTTCAGGTCCCAGAATGCTGATTTAGTTATAGCTTTAATATTATAACTAAAACTGAGATCCTCATCCATGATTACATCAAGAATTTTGGCCTGGGTTGTGGTCTTTGTAGCCCTAGATTCCAGATAGGCACTAAGCTGTAAAAAAGGCATAGTGAGTCTACAAATCATTTGGAGAAAGTGTTAGATAGCTCTGAGTGTTGTGTGCATAGCTATGATAAGCCACTTTGGTCTTTTGGAGAATTTAGCCAAGGGGAAGCATGGGCAAAGTTAAACAGAAGGACCCAGAGGGTGGATCCTCAGAGATAAATAGGCATCAGGGTGTGTCACAGAAATATCATACTCACAATCTATATCTGGGGTCCATAAAAGACTGGACACGAAGGGCCTAACTGTGATTAAACCATAAATGTATGAAGCTTTGAAAATATGTTTTGGTTTTTAGGAGATGTGTCCGTGTCATAAAACATTTTTTATGCATAAAGCAACATATTCATAGCTATTTCATGTAATGCCTTTCTCTGAGCTAGCATTCAGAAGGATTAAACACTTTTCTTTTTAAATTCTCTAGAAATAAGTCATGTACTCATGGAATTCCACATCAGAACACACTGAATGACTTGACTATATCTCAAATTATCATTTAAAATTGACCAAATTAGTGTAGTTCCTCTTTCTTTGATGTTTTGCTAAAAACAGTGTGCATGTTACTGTAGTAAATTAACAATGTGTATGTACACTTTTTATGTATGTTATATATAGATGTTAGCTATGATGTAGATAGTTGTGTGTTCTCTCTATCAGTTTGACATTTATTCTTCTGTATTCCATTTGGCTTAATCTGGATAAGAGCATCTGCCAAATGAGTGTGTCTCTCTCTCTCTCTCTGTGTGTGTCTGTGTATGTACTTGTGTTTTAGATGAGCTGGAGTCGTCTGGCTCTGTGATTTTCACAGTGGAGCTGAAGAGACATGGGGGTCCTCTGGGAATTACAATCTCTGGCACGGAGGAACCTTTCAACCCCATACTCATCTCTAGCCTGACTCGCAACGGTCTTGCACACAGGTACACATGCATGTGTGCGTACATACACACATCATGTGCCTGAGGGAAACTGCTTAGTGGAACTGCTGCCATTTACTATTTATATTCCTCCCATATGTCTCTGAATGAAAGCTCCCAGTTTCCCACTGGTGGAGCAGTGTGCCATCTGATACAAACTCATACCCTTCTGTCAGCTCACACATGACACCTAGTGGACAGTCTGAGAAATATTCCAGTTACCAGAATGCTTGCACAGAAATGGCAACACAATGGTGCACTAAAAACTTACACACAACATTTATTTGGAAATAATCTGAGAATTTTATTTTGTGCCAAGGGAGCACTGCAGGGCTCAAAATGTTCGCAGCAGTTAGACAAAATTCAGTGGCACTTCACATGATTTAAAGGAAACACTTGCTGTCCTTGACGCTCCCAGTCTTTGAGATGGAATTCAAACTAGCTGGTGGAATTGGAGACGACTGCACTGGGAAGAAAATCAGGAAAAGACTTAAAAAAAAAAAACTTTAAAAAAGTTGAGCATACTTCATTTAATATTAATCAATAAATAAATATTACATTTCAAGATCATGATCTCTTATGGTCCCCCTGGATGGCTGTCCACCTGTAGGCATAACTAAACCCAGTCTGAATGTCTTTGTCTTTGTGTGTGTGTGTGTGTGTTTGTGTGCAGGACTGGGGCTCTTCACATTGGTGACCGTGTGCTGGCCATTAATAATGTGAGTCTAAAGGGAAAGCCGCTCAGTGAGGCCATCCACCTGCTGCAGACTGCTGGAGACACAGTCACTCTAAAGATCAAAAAGCGAGCAGAACGTAAGTTCAGTACACATACATATTCAGTGTGAGGTGGGAATCTTACACAGTGTGTCTGAATTGAGGAGGGATGCACTGTGTTCCTGCATTGTGTGTGTGTAGACCAGATATTCTGACATTTGAACCCTGTGAAGATGTAAACATTCTCCTTCAGAGAACAGACATTGAAATCATTGAGGAAAAAACAAAAAAATAACATTATGAATAATGCATGAACTTAGGTGCGCGTGACCTACATCTTTCTCTGGCTCCCCATCTCTCTCTCACTCTCTCACTCTCTCCCTCTCACTCTCTCACTCTCTCTTTCTCTATCACTCGGTCCTCCTCCTCTCTGTCTTTAAGCTGGTTTAGACTCAGACACAGGCAGTCCTCTAAGGGCAGGATCTTGTCTGAGTGACACAGAAGACGATCGCTCAGATTCTCTCCGGCGCTCTAAGTATTCAGAGCTCCGCCGTTTGACCACACCCCCTAGCCTGGACTCTGCCATGGACTCATGGGATAGTGCCGCCCTCGATGCCTGCTATGGTAACCAAGGTGAGAGGAGGGCCAAGAATGATTGTTAATGAGTAGACTAATTAAGGTCAAAGAAAGTATTTGAAAGCTAAATTTGGGGCCTATGGTTAATAAAACAAAAATCATAGGCTGATCTAAAATTAGACTATCAAATGAGCCTGCTGTTCTTTATGTAATCTTCTCTTGCTACTTTTCTGATTTTTAAAAAGTTATAATTGATAAACAGATAAGGGGAAAAAAGCATGGAATATATATATATATATATATATCTGTAAGCATGAATATTATTTTGCAGTATGCAAGGTATGCCTTTCATTAGTGAGTAATTAATGAGGGATTATTTGTCGTTGTGAAAACACCACAACAAAATGTCACCCATCCGTGTAGAAGCAGGGGGCAGTTGATGTGGGCAATGCTGGGGGAGCAGGGCTTGGGCACAGTTCCATGCTCATTGGTACCTCAGTGGTACTTGTACCGGTCTAGGATTTGAACAACCTTCAGGTCACAGGGGCAAATTCTTAACAGTTACACCACCACTGCCCTTGTGTGTCATGTGATGGTTCAGTAAAAAATCAAATTTGCACAACTCACACATAAGTATTAGAGTAGGGTTAGGATAGTAGTGCATCTTGAAGCCTGAATGTTGTCCATGTTTTGTCTATTTTATAGATAACAGTGTGTTATGCATTGTCATTGTCTGTAACTGGCTCCAAAAATGTGATTAGACATTTTGCACATTGCTAACTGGTAAGAATAAGACACCAAACATATTTTGACTGATTTAATACTTTTGGGGCAAAGGGGCACTTATGTGTATTGCCAAATTTTGACTTATGATATTCATCAGAACCGTTTTTAGAACTTTTTTTATCAATATGTCCAGGGTCATACATACATAGGACATCCGAACTGGCCGTCCACCCTGACGACTGGAGACGAACCAATCATAGGAGCCCCCTGTCTTCCAGGAGACATGCTCACCATACTGCGATGTATGATGGGAGATTAGGGGAGGAAGACTGGAAATACTGTGGGTAAGACAGTTTTTTTATTTGGTTATTAAATTATTTGACCTTGTCTTTCTCATTAAATGTGCTGAGGTTGTTCAGAGATGGTAGATATGGTATGTAGTCATTTTATTAAAGTGTTTCTCAAGACTTTGTTCCTCTTCTTTGTGTAGACTGGCTAGCACTCTTAATTACTAACACTCATTTACAGTTCATGGCTGTGTCTGCTTCTCTTGGGTTCAATGTGGAGGTTTTTACTACTGGGGAAAAACATAGTTCCTCAATAAGTACTATTCTATACATTTTAGGAACATGTTGCACTGGACTGGTACATAAAAGATTGTTTAGTGTATTTTTTCTTTTTTTTGCAATGTTATTTGCCCATAACTATTTAAGTGCTTTTTTTAAGTGCTTAAGTCACGGCCACATACTCCTGAATTTTTAAAGCAGTTGGACAAAATTTTCTTGGAATTCATTCTGAATTCTGAGTTTTTGCTTCATGAAAGCATTTATCCATCATATGTATGTTGTGAGTTGTGTGTATAACTCACAGAATTCATGTCTACATTATCATAATCACCCTATTGGTGTTTATAATATTTTTTTTTAAGTCTGTAACTCACAATGAGTAAACTCCTAGCCTCTACACACTCCCCACATCCCATATAAAATCAAAATGGTTCCTTTATTTTCTTTTTATAAAAGATATGCAGTAGATGCATTCCAACAAAAATATATTTCATTTTTATCATGCATATTTATTTATAAATATAAATAAATATTTATAAATATTTATGTTTTAAGGTTGCAAAGATATTTTGGATCAAGAACCATAGAACTGCACTGAATTAATGGATTTCTGTAAATTCACAGAATGCAGTGCAACTCTACTGTAACATTTCAGATGCCTTTACATTGTGTTTTTCTGATA
Source organism: Arnoldichthys spilopterus (assembly GCA_037974385.1). NCBI lineage: Eukaryota > Metazoa > Chordata > Actinopteri > Characiformes > Lepidarchidae > Arnoldichthys > Arnoldichthys spilopterus. Next base: position 19,436 of record JBBPDA010146906.1, read on the forward strand.
TTGTCAGAGGTGTGTGGGCACAAATCCGATCTTATTGTTCACTTCTGTTTTTTTTTTAGCTTACTGATTAAGATGTGCTATAGGCACAGGTTTGTTCACACTATTGACAGATTTGGGTCATTTACAAAAATGAACAGGGACCATCAAACCATACATAGCCTTCCACTCATGCCATTTTGGCTGAATTGTTCACATATTACATTTTCATCTGTCTCAGAGATGTATTAATCTAGAATGCTTTTTTTAATCATTTGGGAACACCAAAATGCGCTGGGTCGTGCCCCATTCGTGCCCCTATTAAATGCATATTACTAAGAATAAAACTTAGTACCTGTATAATGAAAGTGTAGGACAATATATTCCTATAATTTTCTTCTCCAAGAGTTGAACTCAAGAGAACAAAGCAAACCCTCTTCTACTTTGTGGAGAAACCACTTGGACTTCTCTGGTATACATGACTGTGTGCTCACTTTACCTGGACTACAGTTAAAGGTGTAGTATCTTTGACATATTAGTATATCCGATATGAACCAAGACGGCTGTACACAAATGTTGCCCAGAGAAGTCCTCCACTTGCACATAGGCCTGTTTTGATGATTAGTTTCTGTGCCAGATTGCATATTGAATATGTGTGGCACAGAAAAACAATGTCTTTTCTATCAGTTCTTCTGTTTCTCTCCTCTTCAGGTTTTCTGTCTCTCATCTGCCTTACTAATCACCCATGGGTCCCTGGGGTCATCTTTTTCTGTCGCTTCTTTTTCCCACTACTTTCGCCACGTCTCAAAACAGGCCATGGCATCTTCAACGTGTGTGTGTGTGTGTGTGTGTGTGTGTGTGTGTGTGTGTGTGTGTGTGTGTGTGTGTGTGTGTGTGTGT
>JBBPDA010146916.1:0-11993 GCA_037974385.1 Arnoldichthys spilopterus
TATAAGAAGTGTTGACCTCACATCAGCTCAATTCAGTTACGATTCCTTAGGAAATGTGGAAATGATTCGGTTTAGTTCAGCTGACCTGGCTTCATTCTACAATTGCGCAGTGATCGACTGAATGATGTGGTGGAGCATTTTCGGTGCACTGTTTTCCATAACCCCAGGCTTGAAGCATGGTAGATTTCATTATGCTGATGTCTGAACATGGCATAAGAGTCTCACAAAGTATTTGCTTTAACGCCATGTCCAATACCTTTAACAAATTTATTCTCCTTAGATTCTGATGTAGCATTTAGACCTCATTCCAGTCTGTCTAGTTAAATGTATTAGTCTATTAGACCGACTTGGCATCAGAGCCTACAGTATGGGCTTTGCGGTTAGGATAAACAGAAAATGCTGTCGGAATACAGATTGTTTGTAGGTTTTCTATAATGTTTGATATTAAAGATCCTTTTTATTAATTCATCCTTTTTTTTAAACCCACAGTTGTCTTTTAATGCAGTTTCACAGTTTTTGTAACACATTTATTTTAATATGTAAAGTAGACCTGTACTTGGACCAGAATACCACAGTATGTAGAAATCTCTTCGTTCTTCTGCAGATCTTGCAAGCAGAGTGTGTTTTATAACACCATGTAAATAATATATAAATAATATATAAAACCATAATGGAAAAATCGGTAGCACACACAAAACTCTAGTTTCACATTCTGATCCATTTTAGTATGTCCAACATGGACATTCCCACTAACTGCTCTGGGCACAGGTTGTAATTCATTAAAGAAGACAAAGATAAAGGCTTTTTAGGCTTAAACAGTACTAATTTTTAGGGGTGTAGCAATGAACCTGTATTGATAAATCGCACAAAACATGCCACAATCTAATGGATTGATGTGATAAAAATCGAGGTGTGGGTTCATTCCACAGTTCATTTTACTTTATTTTACTGTGAGCAGTGTTTTGTACTGAGAAGCTGCTATTGCTTATGACCAAACTGCTGAATTTGACCATAAATAATGAAATATTCACATTATAGTTTGTTTGCATGTATGAATTCATGGAAAATACTGACTGCAGACCCTAGTAATAAACCAAAAAGAAACTCATCGCTGCAGATTTTAAGGTAGCGAAAATGATCGTTGGCTGACATGATCAGTATAGTAACAAATCATGATGAAATTTGTGATTTACACCTAATTATTCTCTCTTTTGTCATGTTCATCCTAAAATATTGGATTTATTTACTCGAGTCATATGAGTCTGGACCAGTTTGCTGTTTATCTCGCTCTCACTTTCTCTCACACTCTCTCGCTCTCTCGCTCTTACTCTCTCGTACATCAGTCGTGGGGCCATTAAAAGTGGATGGCTTTCAATAATAGTTCAATGTCTAATAACAGTCCAATGTCTTATGCACTGTACACCCTTATAGATCTGTATTTGCTTAAAACTTCGTTTATTCTCTGTCTTAGTTTGAACCCAAATGGACATTATTCTCTAGACTGAGCGTCTGTGGGATTTCCGCATGAGTTAGCATATAGGCCAGGCTGAACGAGCCTTAGAGGATGAATTCACCATAGCATTCTAAAAATGAAAATGAGCATCAAGTACTGCGGCCGTCATCATGAATTAGGTCAGAACGGTTGTGGTGCTGTTATGTCTTACAGAGAATTGTGGTTTAAATGTGAAATGTGTTTGTCCACACCAATAAGACTCCATGGTGTAGGTCTACTTACCTAACCAACAAAACCCAATGGTCAAGAAGAGTGGACTTACGGATGGAGCTTCATGCAGAACCTTTGGCTTGTGTTAATCATCCAACATCAATCCATGACCTAACTAATGCTCTTGCGGCTGAACGCGACCATCTGCATGTTTCATCACAAGAAGCATGTAATTGGATTTAGCACAGCGTGTGGTGTCAACGAAATTATTCGTGCTTCTCGTTTTTGAGAGTATTTTTAAATGTGGTTCCACTAGTTTTTTGACCATCAGATATCAGGAAAAATAACAATATGTGATGTATTATTTGGCTGTTCCATGCCGGCAACCCTTGTAGTGGGGTAGATACAAAGCACGTTTTACTCGGCAGCTATTTTGATACTACTTGAATTACGAAAGTGCAATGAAAAGAGAAAGTGACTTTTTGTCATTGTGAACACACCCCATCACACAACGTGAGGCAACAGCGAAATGTGACCTCCGCATTTAACCCATCCAGACATGGAGCAGCCAGCAGCTATCAGCAGCACCCGGGGGGCAGTGTAGCTTGCTCAAGAGTACCTCAGTGGCACCAGGGCTAGGAGTTGATCCTGTGAGCCTTTGATTACATGAGCAAGTCCATAACCACTAGGCCAACACTGCCCTCAAAAACCGATTCAGTTTGCGTCTGTTATGTTCAGCAATGCGGCACGTCTACTTTTTTGCTGCGTCACCAAGTCTTATTGCTGTGAAAGCTGATTACTTAAGAAGTTCACCAGCCAATATCTTGTGTTGCAAAGGTTCAAACTTAACGAAATCACAGTCTTTGGAAGCGCACCAAATATAGTGAAATTTCAACCATAGGGGGTGACGCAATTGACAAATTTCAATACCTTAAAAAACGATTCACCTACAACTTTTGCATCAGTCATATTATGTACAACAATGTGGGATGTGTACTGCCGTGTCACCCACTCTTAGTGCTGTGCAAACTGGTGGTTATTTAGGGATCTTAAGTGTAAGTCATGCACATGAACTGATGAATATGATGAAAGCAGTTAAAGTTTGCAGCAACAGCCTGTGCTTTCATATGGGAATAAATTGGAAAGTAGTAAAAATCCTTATGCTCGTAATACATTGCAGTGAAAGTGACTATTTGTCATTGTGAACACACTCAAGCACCACAAGGAAATGTGACCTCTGCATTTAACCCATCACATGTGCACAGGTGGAGCAGTGGGCAGCTATCAACAGTGCCCAGGGAGCAGTGTAGTGGGACCGTACCTTAATCAAGGGTAGCTTAGTGATGCCTGGGCTGGGACTTGAACCTGCAACCTTCAGTTCACAAGGGCAGTGTCAAGTCAAGTTTATTTATGTAGCTTTACAGAAACTGGGTCCGAGCCCCCAAGGAGCAAGCCAAGGGCGACAGAGGCAAGGAAAAACTCCTTAGCTGTAGGAAGAAACCTTGGGAGGAACCAAGGCTCAAAAGGGGGAACCCATCCTCCTCTGGTTGACACCAGATAGCAAAAACAAGCAAGAGAAAGAAATAAATATAATAAAATAAATATATATATATAAATAATAGTTCATAGTATAGCAGCAGTTCCTTGTGTAGAGGTGCCATGGTGACTTAAGATCAGGTCTTTGGCAGAAAGGGGTGTTCATATGGACTCCTCAGCAGGAGCCAGTGGGTTTAAAGCCGCAAAACTTCAAATCAGTTAGAGGGTATCAGTGTGGGTCAGGCTGGTCCAGATAGCAGAAAGGGGCAGGATCACTGGTATCCCAGCAGGGTAGCTCATAAGAGAGAGGGGAGAGAGAGGGGAGAGAGAGAGAGGGGAGAGAGAGAGAGAGAGATAGAGATAGAGAGAGATGCTAAAATGTTACGAGTGATTAAGAACAAGTCCCGAACACTATTTGGAAGATTATTCCACAACTGTGGAATGAGCTCTAGCCCCTGCTGTGACCTTTGCCACTTTTTGATCTAAGGTACAGGTCTCTTTATGTCCTAACCTCTAGGCCACCACTGCCCATCTACCGTCTGAGAGAGAAAAAAAGTTTGTGGCACATTGTGATGACCTGCCTTTCAGCATGTTGCTCATCTCATCACTTTCCATCGGCATTATATTTTAGTCCAGTCTGCTATGACATTAAGGGTTCGTCTAAGGTTCTTTACGCAGGGTATTGATGGGGCTGGAAGGAAGAGTAATAACCACTTAGATTAACTCAATAATCCTAGCAACACATGTGCCTACACTATATTTGCACAGTGTGTGTGTTACGAATATATTTATGCTGCAATTGCAGAAGATGGACATATGCTTTGTAAAGTGCTTTATGTTTATTGAGGTATATCAGGAAAATGCAAGAGCTTTGAAAAACTGGGATCACATGGGTTAAGGGGTTTATATCTGTACTTTGGCTCTGGCTCAGATCCATGATTTCGTTCCTGGTGTTTATCCTCATGTGAGACTTTGTATGTTGTATATTCATGAATTATAAAAAAAAATCTCTTGTTTTTTTCTTTCAGGAGGCCCTACAAAGGATAATCACCACGTTAGCAAATAAAAATGAGGAGCTCCACAATTTTATCGAAACGCTGAGTCACTTGCTGGCTGGAGTTCAGGTGAGGTTGCTCAGAGTGGTGAAAAAGCTATGTGAAGATCAATACAAGTAAATGCAAAACCAGGAATCTCCTGTTTTTTCTTTAACACAGCAAGTGTCTGCAAAAATTAGCAAGTGCACTGGATGTTAGTGTTGGGATTAAACCAATACATTCAAGTTTTTTTCTCTTGTGTCTGTTGCATCTGTAGTGTATGGTTGACTACCATAGACAAACAGTTTAGATTTATATTTGAAAAAAGCAGAAAATGAGACTTGGGACTCAGTTGTTAAAGAAGCCAATGTATTGTTCTAAGCATATATTTGGGGCAGCCAGTGCCTTTATAAGAGAAAGCTCTAGCCCCTGCTGTGACCTTTGCAACGTGGGGAACCAGCAAAAGACCTGTACCTTTTGATCTAAGGTACAGGTCTCTTAATGTCCTAACCACTAGGCCACCACTGCCCATCTACCGTCTGAGAGAGAAAAAAAGTTTGTGGCACTTTGTGATGACCTGCCTTTCAGCATGTTGCTCATCTCATCACCTTCCATCGGTATTATATTTTAGTCCAGTCTGCTATGACATTAAGCTATCAGGAGCACCCAGGGAGCAATGTAGCTGGACGATACCTTGCTCAAGGATACCTCAGTGGTACCATTTGGACTGGGACTTGAAGCTGTGACCCTCTGATTACGTGGGCAAGTCTCTAACCACTAGGCCATGGTTATTTAGGAAGCCCATGCGTGTGGCACGTTGGCCTAACTCTGAATAACATCAATGCAAAACAATCTAGCAGTTCACCAGTCAATATCTTGTGATGCAAAGTAAAATTTCACATAATGCATCACAACCACATTATATGAAATTTCAATCATGGGACATATTATGCGCAACAATCTTGCATCACTATTTTGTTAATTCATGAGAAATGTATAGGGAAAGTGAACATAATCAGTTTTTTACTGTATCGGTTTGGTGAAACATTCCCCCATGAATCTGTGTTATACAGTCACATATGTCAAGCATTTGTTTAGTTCACAGCCTATTGTTTTGGATTAACACATTTTCTGTTTTAGTACAGTAAAGATGTTAGAATAGCCCTTTAAATCTTCATGTCCTGTTGCATCAGGTCAACTCCAACCAAGTAGTGTCTGATCTGGAAGAGGAATTCGACACATTGTTTTCCATCCTGGAAGAGGCCAAGGAGAGTATGACCAACACTATCAAGCAAGAACAGGCCAAGAAGTCACATGAACTGCAGGTAACACTATTGTGTGGAAGATCAACACTGATGTGACTCATACTGCACCGTCTTTCATATTCACTGGAGTGTGAAAGTGGTGACTGTCACACTAACTGTTTAGGATTATGAGCATAAATGTGGGTGTTCTTGGTAACTGGGTTGTGTGTATGTGTGTGCTTGCCTGTGTTGTTGGAGTTTGTGCCCTTCGGACCAGTCGGGGTGATGTCATCATGCTGCAGTGGCAGTTCTGTGGCTGCCCTCTAAGTCCACTGAGCAGGGACAATACAAAAGAGTGAAATTAGCCCAGATAAGAGATTACTCATCAGAACCCAGCCCATTCAGCCCCTCATTACACCAAGAGATGGCAAATACACACACTTACACATTCACACAGATAACATCCACCTCCTACTTCTATGCGCATATCTTATAGGCATCTCAGTACCTTAATACCCCAATCACTTATGGTCCTGAAAAAAACATACAGGGAAAAATGTAAATGACACATTTCTCCAGATTGGAATGCATTATTTATTTGTTGAATTCAATATATTAAAAATATATTTAATGTATAAATATACAGCTTTATTTTTTTTGTAAATGGTTCCATTAGGCCCTCATTGAATTCAGGTGTCGATGCTTCCAGAGCATAATAAACGGTCACTCTTTAAATCTCTCAGCTCACACTTAACAGCCATAAGCTCATCTAAGTTCAGAATCTGAGGATGTGAAGCTAAAGATATTCAACTCGTATCTAAACTGGGCTTGTCAAACTGGTCAGGTATGCAAAGCAAAACTTCCAAATCACTGCCAAGGACCTACAGGAAGACTTTGCTCACATGGGAGTAGAGATGCACTGGCCCACTCTACAGTGTTGTTGCACAAACATCAAACATTAACCTTAACTGTAATCTCAATACAAAAAGCAACATCTGAAGTGAGCAACACAACACTTAGATCAGTCAGGTGCCTTTTGGAATCAAAAAGAATCTGTTATGCTTTGGGGCTGTGTGGCAAGCAGTGGGACAGAAAGTGTTTGAGATAGACAGAAGTCAGTGAGGATACAGAAGAAGAAAAGAGATTAGATATTACAACAAGACCATTATCCAAAAGAAGAACTTCAAGAAAGAACTTCAAGACTTGTTGTTGCTGGAATGGCCTTCACCGCCCATGGACTTGTATGTTTCTGAAGATCTTGAGTGTGATGTGAATGCAAAATGACCTATAAATATTTCTGAACTAGAAGCATTCAAGAAATCACAAAGATGTGAAAGGTGTGTTTTCACATAAAATAATGTTTCCCAGTCCTGCTTCAGTTCTGGTTTTCCAATCCTGCTCCTGGTTTTCCCACTGCTCAGCACATTTTTGGGTTATCCCTCCTCCCAGCCCATTGAGTTGAACTAATCATTTCATTACCAATATATTACTGAAATGAAGAGGGTGTGTTAAAGGAAGGAGGACAATAAAAATGTACTGGACTTGCCCAGGATTGGTAATTGTATATTTCTTTTTATTTGTCTCATTTTAATACCTAAAGTAAAGTGAATTTAAAAGACAGAATCAACAAATCTGGAGAAATAATGGGCCTTTAACACCCAATTGACTCTCTTACGTAGTTCTAGATACATTGTAACTTCTAGTAAAACATTGAGCTCTTAGTTCTATCATTTGTGAACAGCATTTTGCCACCATTTGCGGACATCATTAGCCACTCGGATAATCCACTACAGTGTGGAAGTAGGTTGAGAAGAGTCAAATTCAGAAACTCAACTGAAAAGCCCTTTTTCTGCCTGCCAGGCGCAACCCGAGAAGGGTGAGAGAGGGAAAACAAAAGCTGAAAAGGCAAGGGGGAGAAAGAAGGAAAGAATAAAGAAAGAGGATAATAGAGAAAGCGAGAGAGTGTGTGAGTATGTCTGAGTAACACTACAGCCAAGGAATCAGAATGACTCTGCAGATGCTGAAGGCCATTTTCCAGAGCCTCATACAGTGCCTCAGCATCAAAGCTTTCTCTGTTCATGAAAATGCAAACCTGAGACCACAAGCCTCAATAAGCATCGTAACATCTTCATGTACATAAAAATGTCCATATGTCCATATTGCAGTAAGAACAATAGAACAAAACTAAAAAAAAAAAATCAAAACACTGATATCACTTGTATGAAGGTTAAGCTCAAACCTAATAGTGTATGTCATGGAAATTCTCTAAAAAATGAAGAAATACACACAAAATGTACTTTAATTAGTTTTTCTGTTTTTGTTAAGACTCTGGGTCATTAGGGCAGTGGTGGTGTACCAGTTAGGAAGTTGCCCCTGTGATCTGAAAGTCACTGGTTCAAATGCCAGACTTGTACAAGTATCACTGAGGTCCCATGAGCCAGGTATCATCCCCAAGCACTGCTCCCTGGGTGCTGCCCATGTCAGCTGCCCACTGCTCCTACACAGATGGGTTAAATATGTGTGCTGTGGTGTGTTCACAATGACAAATAATCATTCACTCACTCACTAATTGTTAAAAAAATACAATAAAAAGGTTCCCACAAATTTTGGAAAACCTGGAAAATTGCTGACCAATTTATTTCAGTCATGGAAACCTCAAAAAAACCTGAAAATTAGAGAAAAAGTAAAATGCCCTGAAAAATCTTGTGAAAATAATTTCAACATTCTCCTAGTTTCCTTTAGCTGAGAATTTACAACTAGACTCATGTATCAGACTTACCATAAACGGATAGCATTTCCAAAGGGCTGAGTTAGGTTCAGAATCATATTAACACTACAGTCTCATTTATGGATGAGAGTACAGCCCCCAGGTCACTTCACATAGTACCACACGCAGGTGGGATGACATTACATCTTAAGGGGCAGAAACTTCAGTCACTGCTGGCTGCTAATTGTGGTAGTGGGTAATGTTAATTCAGTTGGCCTGTTTGGTTCAGTTGCTAAAGTCCATACTGTACATGCTTACTAGCTTTTTTCACCTGCCGAGGTTTAAGGTGTGTGATTGGCTCTGACTCAGAGCAATGGTTTCAGATGTGCGTTGGCCATTGTTGTTGAGAGAGCTGAATGGAAAGCTGGGGTCAAAACAATGTATGGGAGCCCAACAAACCCAGCCACTTCAATACCAATAAGTTAATAACCCAATGTTACACAGTTTGTGTTTCTGGCTTCTAAGTGTTATATTTTAACTGCATATATAACTATTCATCACAAACTTTGATTTCATGACCATAGCCCACATATTTTTATGGCAAAGCAAGCCAATTTAGATATTTTCTGGATTGTTCCAGAAAGTTCTAAAAAGTTCCAAAAGATTTCACGAAGTTCTAGAAAATTCTGGGCAATTCAAAAACCTTCTAGACAGTTTTCACAGTTCCAAAATATTCTGCAAGTCTTCTAAGCATTTAAAGTGAATGGAGAATGTTCTTGAAAACAGACATATTTCAAAATGTCATTGTCCTGAGCACAGAAGCGAAGTCTTTGTGGAGCAGCAGCCATTTTCTATTGATTTTAGGCATAAGGGAAACACACTTTGTACCCAGGAACAAAAATAAAATAGAACTGTGTTATGTAGTGTAATCCTAGCAAACTCAAGTCCTACCCTGAACAGTGCAAGTTCACTCTAGATTTGTCAGGAGGCTCCCTGTTTGTCATACCTAGGTTATCACTGAAAATACTCTGGCTCTGAAAAATGGACTGCAGAAAAGAATGGCAACCCTGACTAAATATGGCTCCGGAGTGGCACAATTAACTGAGCATTGGCTCTATAGGTGCCACTGTTGTCCCTGACCAGGAGTCCAAGACAGCCTGATCGGTTTCACTCTCTCTTGGTGGGTAGGATAGTCCTTCCCTCCCCCATTACTCAGAATAGTGCTTGCCAATGTGGACTTCTGATGTAAAAGAACTGTCAGTCAGTGTTCTCCGAGACATTGTACTAGTGGCAGTTTAAAAAGAGATGACAGTGCTTCACGTGATTTGGGGGATCCTTCACTCTTGCTTTGAGGCAACATATAATGGGGGAGAACAAGCTACTGTGAGGGAATGGACGATGTTCGAATTCTGGACATTATAAAAGACATAAATCCATAAAAAATATACAATAGTAACTGGAGGAACAAAAAATGGAAATCAGAATTTAGAAAATAGAAAAACATTTTTTTGGGGGATTTTCACTTTTAAAAAGAAGACTTAGAAATTAGTATTTTCTTTCTTCTTCTCTGAATATGGTAATCATTTGTTCAATATTCCTAAATCAAGCTGCAGAATCGCTGCCTTCCCAATGCATTGATGCATTTTTCACCCATTTTGTTAGATTGAGTTCACAGTCTGTCATCACAGTGATTTTTGATTGTGTAGATAAACATGACCTGCAGTAGTATTGAATGAGGCCAATTTCTCATATTCTTTGCCTTCTCTTTATCAGAACCAGCTGACTCAGAGCACCAGTGCATTGGAGAGTGCTGAGGAGTTACTGGAGTTTGCAAATCATGCCCTAGATATCAAAGACGAGGAAGAATTTGCCAAGGTAATTCAGCCGTTTATCACTTGGTGATCTAGCGTGTGTAATTTTTTTCCTGTGTCCTCATAAATTCCAGTATCAAAAGGAAGCTTATCAGTACTAGTAGTATGTAGGGATAAGAATTGGCAAAACAAAGTGATGCAGGATGGATTAGACTGTGACTCCCATTATCAGAAAGAATAACGGCACATTTAGTGTACAAACGCTGTCACTGGGCTGGTACCGTCAACGGTATGTTTTCAGCACTTTTAGGCAACATAATTCTAGCCTATTCAGTTGTTATGCTTTGGTTAAAGCTAGTCTTAACTTTAGACTTTTGCTTAGTTTTTCTATTTAAATTCTGTTTAATGTTTAGCTAAGAAAAATATGCAACTGAAACATAAGTGCCATGTTGTACCATGTTACCTTTACATCGTTATATATATATATGATTTATTTATTTATTTTATTATATTGTACATTAGAATATAGACTTGTACTTATTTTCACTCAGAAACCGAACAAACCTGACCTAGAGTGTGAAAACTTTTGCATACGACTGTAGATACACTTTGTATGTTTGCAGTTACTGACTGAAGGCAAGTCTGTTGCTATACACAATCAGTGGTGGTCCTATGGTGGTCCCTTTCCATAGATGAGTGGGAGTCAGCTCAGCAGTGCAGGACTACAGTCAATAATTGTAAAAGTGCAACAGCAATGTTTGAGTTTCATATATAATGGCAACTCCATGTGTGTGAATGTGATTGTGAGTGTGATTGTGAGTATGTGTGAGTGTGTGTATGTGTGTGTCCAGTGCTGACCAGAACTGCATGCTGACCCTTCACCTGCATGGCTCTACTAACGACCCCTGTTCTTCTCTCCTCTTTCTCCCTCTGTCTCGCTCCCTTTTTCCCCCTCCAAGGCTGCCAAACAGATCAAAGATAGGTACAGTACACTCTCCACTTTGCTCTAAGCACGACTAGTGTATGTACGTGTGTGTGGTGTGGTGTTTCTACATGGCATTTCATGTTATATATTTTTTTTATTCAGTTTTGCAGTTTACCTCATTTCTGTTAATTTTCTATTTTGTTCAAATTTGGTTTATGTATGTTGTTGGGTCAATAATGAGTTTGATGAGAATGATGCGAGTTTATGGTATGCATGTTTGTGTTTGTGTGTGTTTTTGCAAGCATCGGAATGGTTGTGAGTAGCTAACCCCAGGGAAAGTGACCTTTTGGTCAGGGCGGGCCTGAATGTGTGTCAGCCTGTGTGGGTGGTTGTCACTTGTGTTAAACAGAGCTTTATGATAAAGCCTTCATGTGCTTATAATGCTGCATAAGCAAAAGACTATGACAAATTACTCACTGTTATGTGCTTCGGCTATAACACATGCTATGGGTTTTATAATGCTTCATAAGATGAATGTGCAAATCTGTATATTTCATCTATTATCTATATTTAATTATACAAATATTATTTATGACTTTATAATTACCAGTGATTCATGATGTTTTAGTTTTAGACACATTTGTTACAATTACTAGTCATATGTTTAAGTCAAATTTTTTTTAATGCAAATAATATTTGCCACTGTAACATTACTAGTGAGGTGTGGAATATGAACATAATTTGACAATAATTTGACTACTAAATTTGATTAAAAGGGATTAAAAATTCCATATTATTTCAAAGATAAATTTTAACTATGCTAAAGGAAAAATTATTAGTGCTATTTGGGCAGTGTTATGTACTAACAAAGTTGTCAAAGACAAATATGGGCAAAATGTAAATAGTAATTTTACAGTGAATAATGTTTGTATAATAAAAGTATACAGATACACAGTTAAACATGTAAATAGTTCAGTTAATGGCACTAGTAATTTTATAGAGACAAATACTATACACTGATCAGCCATAACATTAACCTCCTCTGACAGGTGAAGTGATAAGATTGACTTTCT
>JBBPDA010146952.1:0-20307 GCA_037974385.1 Arnoldichthys spilopterus
GAGAGAGAGAGAGAGAGAGAGAGAGAGAGAGAGAGAGAGAGAGAGAGAGAGAGAGAGAGAAAGAGAGAGAGAGAGCTTCCAGTTTGTCTTAGAATCACCAAACCATTGTGTAGTTCAAATACATTGTGAGTAAACTTTCTGTTCTGAGCTTGAAAAGGCTCTGGACTATTGTACTGAAATGACAGTAAGTTGGCTCAACTACAACCACCAGTAAATACTATCACAGGAGGAAAATGGATCATTTACTATATTTACATTAATCTATAGCTTAAAGCTTTTGCTCATTTGTATATACATGTGAACAGTGGACCAATCATCAATCAGAAGAATCAAGTCTACCAGATTTTATTAATTTTCATTGTGTAGGGGTTGGCGCCTGGACGGGCCGGCAGGGGGCGGTTGAGTGCCCTGCCTTCGCAGCCACGCTGTGTTGGGTCGGCGGGGGTCCATGGTTACGGCAATCATGCTTATGTGTTTCACCTGGGCCAAAGTCCTTTTTAACGCTGGTTGTTGGACTAGGGGGCGCACAGTCCTTAGCAAAGTCCTGTTGGCTGGTGTGGCTGCTTGCTTTAGCCACACTGGACTTGCGCCGGTAATTTGGTAAAGGTTCTGGGTTTTAACTCAGGGTCTCCCTCTCCTCCCCCTTTTCCCTGTTTGCCACAGCAGAGAGGTCTGAGCAAAGCTTATGTGGCCGTCTGCTGGGGAAACTTTTTTCCTTCAACTCGAGTCCGCCTGCGGCTCCGTACACAGCCGCAGGTTGACAGAGGACCTCTTTCCCTGGTCCTCTGAGGAGCGTACCGGCCGCAAACAGGCCGGCAACGCCGGATCAGCTGTGCTCCCTCTCGAGTTGAGGGCTCTAGAAAATAGCAGACTTGCCTGGACCTTAATGCCTGGGGCCCGCAGGCCAGCGTGAGACGGACTCTGATGGCAGTGGGCCCAGAGATCCGTGGCCGGCTCGAAGCGAGTCCCCGCATACAGCTGGGGTTACGGCGTGTCTAGAGACCCTTTCCCCTTCTTCCTGGTGGCTGGTGTGCCGGCCGTATGCTGAGAGTAATCCCCGAGTCGGTCCGAGACAGACTCTGACGGCAGTGGGCCCAGAGATCCGTGGCCGACTCTTAGTGGGTTCTCGCATAGGGCTGGGGTGCCTAGTGTGGCCCGCACCTGCTTTTAGGGGCTCCTTTCCTTACCCTTAAACCCAGTAACTTTTTCCCTTACCGGCGTGACCCTCAGGGCAGCCCCTAACTTGGCCCGTGTTACCATCTAGTGGGCTAGGCTAACCACTACACGTGTAGCCCCAACGCGGTTTGTTTACACTCGATCTGAAGTCATAACTGTGATGAGGTCAGTGCAAGAAGGAGGGGCAAGTGCTTGAGCAGTCCAGCATATGTAGGAATTAAAAGGACTGTTTGGGACCTGAACACATCACCGCATGATTTTTAGTTATGAACAGATATCATGGGCCACATAAAAAAAAATTATATAATTAGAGAAAAATTTATTTAGCAAAATGGCACTGATCCAGTCAGAGGGCAAAGCTTGAGGTCAGTCTGGGATCTGTATGTGCATGTGTATGTTTCTGAGTGATTTCCACAACTTTGAAACATTTTAGAATAGCTTAAACTTTGTTTATGACAAGTACAAGCTTGGTAAATATTGTGCAAATGACTGAACAATGGATGTGTAAATGGTTAAATGTGTGGTGAGTTGCTCTGAATGTATAAGCTGTTATCACATTTCAACAGGACTTTATTGAGGAGTTGAGAAAAGGTCAGTGGTCCTGGATTGGTCTGACTGACATTGACTCAAATGGGGTCTGGAAATGGGTGGATGGATCAGCACTGACCACTGCGTAAGAGATCACTGACCTAAACTGTGGTTATGCTGCAGTTACTGACTCTTTACTCCTCACCAGGTGAACATAAAACACAGTGGATTCTCTGATATTCTGTTTCAGATTCTGGGGAAGAGGAGAACCTAATGGAGCAAATGAACACTGTGTGGTAACTGGTCCTTGGCCTGATCCTCTGAAGAACTGGGCTGATTATCCCTGCAATCGGCAGTTTTTTTGGATTTGTGAAAAGAGAATTTAGATGAAGCCAAAAAAAGTCTTGAAACAAGAATTGTTAAGACTTTGTTTCATTTTCTGTTTTGCAGTCTGATCATAATATGTACCTATAGGACAGTATTTTATGTATAAAACCCTAAATTTTGTAATTCTATTCGGTTACAGTTCTGCATAGATAAGGGGGCTGGTTGGTCAGAAAGGTTGTGTATTCACAAGCTTTTTATAAAAAGGTTTTTTTTAACTTCAGAGGCCATCAAGTGTGAATGGGACCCTGCTTTATTTAAAGAACATGGATCCAGCAAAGCCACACATACAACACATTTGTGAATGTGTATCATGGCTTGAACAAAGGAGGTGTATGAGGATCTCAGAAAAAGATTTGCTGATGCTCCTAAAGCTGGAAAAGGTTACAAGACCATCTCTAAAGAGTTTAGACTCCAATAATCAGTCAAACAGACTGATTACAAATGGAGGAAACTCAAGACCGTTGTTACCCTACCCAGAAGTGATCGACTATCAAAGATAACACCAACTGCAAGGCCTGTAACAGCCTTAAAAAGCAACGCAAAGCAAAGCAATGTTGAGAAGAACCAGAACTGCTCTTGACTGATTTTACTGCATAGAGTTTCACAGTAATTATAATAAAGAGTTTCTATTGTGTGCACCTGTAACGGTAGGGTCGTGGTAAGGAAGCAAACGCAGCATTTCCAAAAGATATTAAAGATTTAATAAAGATAAAACAAAATACTGAATCCAAAACAGAACATAAACACGCGTAAACACAGGCAGGACAAGACACGACCGCGACGTTTGTACGAGGTACACACAAGACAACCGACAAGGACTTAATGGACAGACAGGAACTTAAATAGTCACACTAATTATTGACAGCTGACAGGGAGTGACATAAAACACGAAACAGCTGACGGAGGTGTGGCTAACGCAAACACGAGGAATCTCAAAACATGAACACAAGGAGACACGAAGGGGCGTATACGAGACAGTCTGAAACCAGAAAGTTTGTTACTGATGAAAGTCAACAGATTCAAATTAGCTTATCTAGATAACTGAAAAAATTTTTTTACATTAATCTCTAGATGTGCAAAGGCAACTTTCAAACTAACCAAGTAAACAAGCCAAGCAAATGTAATTAAACCCAGAGCCAACTAGAATCAGAAAATGTTATTGATCCCAGAGGAAATTGCTTAAACTAAGCTTTGTTGTTTAAGCCACAAAACACAAGTGCACTGTCCCTCTATGAAGAGCTTTTCACTGTAGCTACAGCTAACTCGGGTTCATAGGACTATTAGTAATGTGGCTGAACCCATACCCTTGTGCAAGCGTTTCATAATTTTTTTGTTAACCTAGTATCTGAAAACACAGTTAGTTATATGATGTCCAAAGGCATTCTTTGAAGTGGATTGCATCAGTTGGGTGACATCAGTGGATCTAGAGAATTAGGAATTGTGAAATGCCAGAAAGCCTTTCATCTAAAGACACTGGGCTTATTACATTTTAATATTTGTGGGGTTTTTTCAGTTGGCATCACAGGCCTATCTGTCCTCAAAAGCTCATAACATCATTCTCTTGTACCTGTTCCTCTCTGCTGTTTATGATCACCAGCCCTCCTTCTAATTTTCTGCAGTCATCTCTGCTGTCACTCCAACTCTTCTCATTAGTGATGTAGTTGATGCTAGAGTTTAAGAATCTCCATCCCTGTTTCTTGAGCTCCTCTTTTAACAGAAGACAAAAGGAGACAGAGTGAAAGAAGAAACTATCACTGGTTAACAAGAGTCAATTTGTTCAAGCTCTGTGCCAAGATGTCTGGATGCATGGAAATGTTTAATTACCCAGTTCAAACAGGTTCTTCTGGAGTCCATCTCTCCCTTTGCAGCTGATCTTTAGTGAGTTTGGAGTAACTGGTCTGTAACTGGAAACTTTGTGCAGTAAACTTGAACCACATCAGTGTGATGGCAGCCAGCAGGAGAAAACACAGCAGCCCCAGACACACTGTAGTCAGCCTGTAGCATCTGCTCCCTGCACTGCTCCTTGTTGAAGCTTAAAATAAATACATCTAACATTACATAGTTTGAAAATGTTGAATTTTTATTAAAGCACACTGATGAGGCCACTGCTGGGAAAGCCAGTAGGTGCAATTGCATGTGTGTGTGTGTGTACCTGAGATCATAGTTCCTTTATGCCTTATAGTCACACAGATTTCTTGATCTTGATTTTTGTAGATATCTTTATAGGAGCTCTCACTTTCTCTTGAATTGTTCGATCTGTTGACTTGTGCATTTCCAGAATTAACATATATATCCTCACTCAACTCAAGTTCTGTTTTTTTCTGTAACGAATCAGGAACAAGTGAAAAAATTATGTGAATCATTTTGCATAATAATAATTAATGTGCATAATAAAACTAGACATGCAGTGCAAATGAGTGCAACAAACTTCACCTTTTTCCAAATGATAATTGAATCTAAAAGAGCAGAGATGCATAAGAAATCACTGGTATCATTTCAAAAACTGGCTGGTGGACCATCGAGTCCTGACGAGTTGGATGAATTCTCTCAAATATGTAATTATACTTTTACTTATCTGAATATCACTAGAAATTGAAGCTTAACCTGGAAAACTCAGAACTTCAGACCTGTTTGTCATGGTGAGTTCTGTCAGTGGTGGTGTAGGGGAACAAAGCTGCTGCTGGCATCATAGATTATGTTCACAGAAGGGTCTGATGTGTGTGTGTGTGTGTGTGTTTGTTCTCTAAAACAAAGTTGATCATTTTAATTTGTCTAATTCATTACACCTTTAACAACTTATATCATTATTTATCATAATTCTCTCATTGCAGCATACAACACAAGAAGCTGTTTAAACTGAGTAAATGAATAATTATTTATTAAAAAAAACAGAATTAAATTTAATGAATCATACCACTAATAATTTGATATTTAATGGAAGCAACACAGCTCACAACAGTTGGGACATAGCCATGTTTACCCCTGTGTAGCGTCCCCCACGGAGACCAGTTGCTGGAATTTTGGATTCTAGCTGCTCAACAGTCCTGACTATTCTTTGTGCTCTTCTACTGCAAAGCCTTGCTACTGTTATAGATGCACTAAGCAGTTTAACAATGTCTTGCTGAAATGTGCAAGGCCTTCACCATATCATCAGACATGCAGCCATTTGAATTGAGTGCTGATAATAAGCCGGATGATCCTCTTTAGTCCAGAGGTTGGGGCTTCAGTTGATTTTGAATGAGCTTTGGCTGAGAGAAGATGATGGTGTTTCTGGATCATGTTTAGATATGGCTTCTTCTTTGCATGATGGAGGTTTAACCTGCATTTGTAAATGGCTTTGTGAATTGTGTTCACAGACAGTAATTTCTGAAAGTGTTTCTGAGCCCATGCAGTGATTTCCATGACGATATCATGCCTGTTGTAATGCAGTGTCGTCTAAGGGCCCAAAGATCACAGGCAACCAATGCTGTGCCAAAATACTTTTGGCCTTGTCCGTTTTACACAAAAAATTATCCAGATTCTCTGAATCTTTTGGTGACATTATGTACTGTAGATGATGAGATATTCAAACTCCACATTTATACACTGAGGAACCTAATTCTGAAATTGTTCCAAAATCTGTAGAAGCAGTTATTTGCAGATTGGTGAACCTCTACCCATTTTTACTTATAGAGACTTTTTTATAACACTTTTCATATCACTGAGAGTAATCCAGCTGTTTTGCTTTAGTACCAATTATAATTCCAGCCCTTTATTACACCATTCCAACTTTTTTTTAAGACATGTTGTTTTCTGTAGGACAACTGTAGGACAGTTTGAGGGTTTATCTTTGTAATGGTGTCATGCGTTGATGGGTCAAGGCCTTTTAAAGTATTCACACTCTCTGAACTGCTCACATTACTGTAAACTCATGATTCATTTACTCATATACACAGTTTATTCATTCCAGTGTTTCCTGTATTTCACTTGTGCTGCTCTGTGTGTGTGGCTGAACCCTAATATTTAAGCTAAAAACAACATTCAACAGGAAGCTTAAAACTCACCACTTCTCATTTTCATCAACACTCCCACCACCACCATTACACTCTCTCTTTCTCTCTCTCTCCATGGCCAGTAACTCTAGTTTTTGAAACATAAACAAAGATCTTAACATTTACTAATGTTTTCTTATTTGACCATACTTTTTTTTGAGTACTGACATAAATAACTGGTTATTAAATTTTCTTCAGTTCTATAGTTGTATGATATACTACGATTTAAATACAATTTGTTTTTGTGACGGTTTTGGTTGTGAGTAGGCAGCAGATGTAGGCGGACTAGATGTTAAGCAACGTTTATTTTGCCCACAAGACATGGACTAGATAAACAAATCCCGATAGACGGACATGAAGCACGACAGGACAAACATAATATGTACACGGTTGAAGGACAAACACTTGAGAAACACACAAGAGAAAGATGACATGATTACCAACAGCTGACGACAGATGCGACACAGCTGACAGGAACGTGGCTAACACACGAGGACAAGACGCAACACAGAAGGACATGACAGGTGGCCATGTGTCACAACACAAGCATGTGGCCACCGTTACAGTTTTATTATATGTAATATTTAATACATTTTGACATATATTACAAAGCATTATAGTCTTTTAAAATGAATAAACACTACATTAACACTTCAATTCATGTCACCAATTTAGTTATGTTCCTTGGAAATCAAGCCATTTAATAATCAGTGACAGATCACACTGTTTATAGGCCCAGAGTCAGTCCATTTCTGTACTCTAGGCCTATGCTAACAGGAAAACCTGCCACAGTCTTTCAATAAACGAAGCCAATCAAATTCATCATTGTAAGAACAATTTGATAGGTTTTAAGAATGATCAATATGGGTTTGTCAGGATTTGAGGTTGATTTGGGTTTTATTAAACAAAAAGAAAAAACAGTATGACATATAAACTAGAAACAAAAACACGGGAGCAAGGGCAAATAGACAAAGACAGGGCTAGGGTGTACACGACAAGGCTACAGTATAACACACCAAGAACAACAACAAGGTTTGGACAACACGAAGACTACAACAACCGACGAATATTAAACCAAACACAAGAGACTAAACAGTGAACACAAACGAGGGACACCTGAACACAGGGAGGAAATAGGGAATGAGGACCAGGTGTGAGGCAAGGCGAGGGTGTGGCTAACAACACTAGGACACAAGCACATGGAAACCAAGACACAACATGGACAGGACCACATGGGGCTTGACATGTCACAGAGTTCAACTTTTCTAAGGACCTTTTTTAAAAACAAATTAAAGAAAAACACTGTTTTGAGCAGAGATGCATAAAATCACCTTTGTGGACATTCTCTTATGGATTTTTATGGACCCTATTATGTCTAACATCTCATTCTCTCACACACACACTCTCTGTCTCTCTCTTTCACATACACACATATGCAAAGTTGATCGCATTGTCAACAGAAGTCAACTAATAAATATTTATTTATTTATTTATTTATTTATTTATTTAGCAGAAGTGCTCTTGGATAAGATGGGCCATAAATCATGGGGGTGGGGTCTACTACAGTATCCCAGTGTCAATATCTTCTGTAGGAGTCTGGTTGGGGGCTGAACTGTCTTAGCCACTAGAGGGTAGCAAAGGACTTTACTTTGGTAATTAGGCACATGTTCACCACCTGCGTAAAAATATGTTACAAGCTTTCAGGTGATCAGACAGAGTGTCTGACTGTTTCAGAGTCATGGCTTAATACTTCGCTAATAATTACATGTTGTCATGAATCTGATGTAATAAAGTTCTTAGGACTTTCCATCCATCCATTTTCTAAACCGCTTATTTCATTTCTGGGTCGCAGGAGCCAATCCCAGCTGACTGCGGGCCCAAGGCGGGGTACACCAAGGACAGGAGGCCAACCCATCATAGACAAGCAACTATTCATACACACATTTACACCTATGGGCAATTTAGAACATCCTGTCAACCTACTGCAAGCCTTTGGACTGTGGGTTGCTGTGAGTCAACAGCACTAACCACTGCACCACCATGCCACCCATCTTGGTTCTTTCCTTAAGAACAAATTTAAAAAATGAGTGATAGTGAATAAGGCCCAAAGTCTTACATT
This sequence comes from Arnoldichthys spilopterus, assembly GCA_037974385.1. Classification (NCBI taxonomy): domain Eukaryota; kingdom Metazoa; phylum Chordata; class Actinopteri; order Characiformes; family Lepidarchidae; genus Arnoldichthys; species Arnoldichthys spilopterus. The sequence goes on from JBBPDA010146952.1 coordinate 8,242, forward strand.
CCTTATATGTCAAAATATAAACTTTTAGTTGTTTATACTTCTGCTGTTTTGGGTGTTTATTTTTACAAATTATCTCTTTGTTAGTCAAACTGCCATTCAAATGTAGGAGCAGGAGACTTGATGCACCAAAGTTTTTACTCAGCCAGTAAGTAAGGCAGAGTGTTATTTATATTGACTGTGTTGGATTGGTGAGATATTAGCACTAAGACAATGACTCTCAACCACTCACATTGCAAGGTAACTGGTCTCTCTATAGCAATGTTGATGGACTGCTCTGTAACTGGTTTCTCTCTACAGTCAGGTTGGTGTAACTTGTCTCTAACTATAGTCAGGTTGGTGTAACTGGCCTCTAACTCATCTATCTGCCCATCTTCATTTGTGAGAGACTCTGCCTCTCTAAGATGTTCTTTTTATACCCAGTCATGTAACTGAGCTGTGGCTAATCAGCCTAATTAGTTGCAAAATGTTCCTCCAGCTGTTACTTTGTAGTACCACATACTTTTCTATATTTAAATGGAGCATTAAACAATATTTGATCTTTGTCTAAAATCAATCTACATATTTTTTTCAGCATATCTGCAGACACTGTAAGGATTCCTCCATATTTATGACATTTCCCTGCCACAATAACATTTTAAATCAGATGACCAATGAAACCCTGGATATGGTTTGAGCAAGTTGTGGGTTTTGGGGGATTTATTTTAGGAAAGAGTTTGGTTCACAGATCACTTACCTAGTTCAGAAAACCTCTTCTCAAATCCATGTCTCTCTCTGCCTTTAACTGGTCTCTGTAAGGGGAGCTGAGGCTCCCCCTAGAGGTCGTAAACGGTCGGTGTCTCCAGAATTTTAGGTGCCACACCCCTCCCAGGTGGGGTTCATTGGGAGGAATTAGGACGGGTTTTCAAAAGGGAGACAGACCCACAGGGTTGTGTGAAGTCTCGTCAGTTTACCTGCGATTTCAAGCGTTTGTTTAGTGTGTTGATTTTCTGGATTTGATTTGATTTTTGCCTGTCCCTTGATATTCCTGATTGCCGTTTGTTTGAAACTTGCCTGGACTTTGACCTTGATTCGCCCTGCCCTGTATGTACCTGATTGCCATGTTTTTGACCCTCTGTCTGGATTACGTTTTTGACTCTGCCTTACCTGTGACACACCTGTTTGCCATGAGATTTGACCTTACCTTTTGAACACTAGGAATCATCATTAAATACCGTCAATACTACTTGCGTTTGTGTCCTACTTACCTTCAGATCATAACAGAAGACTTTGCCTTCTTCAAAATGGGCACAGCAGGTACTATGGAGACAGATTCCTAATGTCTAACCGACATAGTAAAAGCTGTTTTTGAACAGGGAAGATTGTTGGGTGAACACCATCAGGAATTACACCAAATACGGACCAGCATGACAGAACTCACTTCCGCTATTCAGCGGATGTCTATCCTGTCAACCCCCAGCAGTACTGGAGAAGGGACTTCCGTAAACAATCCCACTCCAGCAACGCCAGCGCTACCGAGAAGGTTCGCTGCCAAGGTAAGGCTGGCTAAACCCGAGAAATTTGACGGAGACCCAAATCAATGTCATTCTTTTGTTTTCCATTGTGAGCAGTATTTGGCTCAGTTTCCAGAGGAGTCAGAGAGACAAAAGATCACGATCATTATATCGCTACTATCCGGAAGCGTGCTGGAGTGGGTCACCGCCATTTGGAATGAAGAACAAATAGGAGGTATGAGACACGAGGAGTTCACAAAGCAGTTAAAGATCGTGTTTGATCATCCACACGAGGGAAAGGAGGCAGGAGAGCATTTAATGCACCTCAAAGCAGGGAAGGCGCTCGGCCTTGGAGTATTCAGTAAATTTTCAAACTTTAGCCGCGATGAGCGGTTTCAATTAGGCTGCTCTCATAATGATGTTCAGAGAAGGACTAAACGAAGAGGTTAAAACAGAATAAGCTTGTCGTGACGAGGGAAAAAACTTGAATTCTTTAATTGAACTGGCAATAAGGTTGGATCAGCTATTACAGGAAAGAAGGAGCGCAAAGTACAGGAGAAAGCTCAGCCTGGCGGTGAGTCATGCCCGAGAGGAGTAACCTATGCAACTGGGTGCTACTGCATTGACTCCTTAAGAAAAAGAGAGGAGACAAAGAAAAGGACTTTGTTTGTACTGTGGAGAACAAGTAAATTTGGTCCCGGAATGTACACAGAAACCACAAAGAAGCAAGAAGGAGTACGCAATGCCAGAGGTGAGAAATAATGTAACCTCAATGTTTTCAAAACCTGTACAAGTGCCTGTTCATTTTGCCAGTGCTTGTTCTGACCATGTGTTTTCAGTACTCATAGACTCGGGGGCGGCTGGAAATTTTATTGATGAGGAAACAGCAAGGGAGCTCGAACTACGTTTCGAGAAGTTGGAGTCTCCACTATCTGTGTTGGCCATTGACGGCAAGCTAGTGGGATCGGGTAAAGTAACTCAAGTAACCAAGCCGGTACAAATCAACATTGGTGCTATACATTGGGAGACCACAGTGTTTTTTTGTTATTAAATCCACATCACACAAAATTATACTTGGATTCCCATGGTTGAAAAGACACGATCCCGTTATCTCTTGGGCAATCTCTGAAATAGTGTCATGGTCAAAACAATGTTTGAAACAATGCTTGAGTCTTCCGTGCTCTAGTACAAGTATAGAGAGCCCCGAATCGAAGGAGGAGGTGCAGATCCCTTCTGAATACCTGGACTTAGGAGAGGTATTCAGCAAATAAAGGGCCACTAAACTGCCACCTAACAGAGAGACTGATTGTACCATTGAATTGCTCCCAGGGTGCTCTCCACCTAGGAGTCGAATTTACCCATTGTCCAGAACTGAAACACTAGCAATGGAACAGTACATTAAAGAAGCATTGGAACATGGCTACATTAGAAGGTCTAAGTCCTCAGCCGCAGCAGGATTTTTTTTCGTGAAGAAAAAGGATGGAGGATTGAGGCCATGCATTGACTACCGCGGTTTGAATGCGGTGATTAAACCTTTCACCTACCCACTACCCCTCGTACCATCAGCATTGGAACAGGTACGTGGAGCTAGGATATTTACTAAGTTAGATTTACGTAGTGCGTACAACTTACTCCGCGTGAAGCCAGGCGAGGAATGGAAAATGGCGTTCTCTACGACTAATGGACATTACGAATATCTGGTCGTTCCTTATGGACTTTCTTTAGCTCCTTCGGTTTTTCCATCTTTTCTCAACGACGTCTTGAGAGACATGTTGTCATTTCTTACATTGATGATATACTGATTTTCTCCCCAGACAAGGAGAGCTATGTGAGACACGTGAGGACCGTGTTAATACGGCTACTAGAGAATCAGTTGTTTGTGAAGGCCGAGAAATGTGAATTTTACAGGGAGGTGGTACAATTTCTGGGGTACGTAATTAGTGCTCAAGGGGTAAGAATGGACCCCGAGAAAGTCAGTGACGTTCGGGACTGGGAGGAACCTACTAATGTCAAGGGCCTGCAACGATTCTTAGGTTTTGCTAACTTCTACCGTAGATTCATCAGAGATTTCAGTTCTGTTGCAGCACCATTGACTTCCATGCTGAAGAATCCTAGAGGAGGTCAACAACGACTCCAGTGAAACCCAGCGGCAAGAGAAGCATTTTCCCAACTCAAAAGAAGATTCACCACCGCACCCATTCTCAAGCACCCAGATCCCAAAAAGCAGTTTGTGGTGGAAGTGGATGCATCCAACGTCAGGGTCGGGGCAATATTGTCTTAATGTCAGGGTGAGCCAGAGAAGTTGTATCCCTGTGCTTTTTTTCAAAGAAACTGACACCCGTGGAGAGGAACTACGATGTAGGAAACCGGGAATTGCTGGCCATTAAGATGGCCTTAGAGGAATGGAGACATTGGTTGGAGGGAGCCCAGGAGCCATTTATTGTTCTGACTGACCATAGAAATTAGGAGTTTTTAAGAACAGCAAAGAGACTCAACCCAAGACAGGCCAGGTGGGCACTCTTTTTCACCCGCTTTCAGTTTAGCATTTCTTATAGACCTGGGTCAAAGAATCTCAAGGCTGATGTTCTATCGAGAATGTGTGAGTCCAAGCAGGTGGAGGAGGAACCACAGACCATCCTGCCAGAGGCATTGTTCCTAGCACCTATTTAGTGGGAGATTGAGGAGGAGATCGAAAGGGAAAGTGCAAAGGAATCTACTCCTTCCGACTGTACTGAAAGTAAAACTTATGTTCCCACAGCGGTGCGAGACAAGCTAATCAATTGGGCACACTCCAGTACCTCCACAGGACATCCAGGAATCACCAGAACTCTGGACATTGTCTCCGAAAGATTCTGGTGGCCCAAGCTACAGGAACAAATAGAACTGTATGTTAAGTCATGTTTGACCTGTGCAATTACCAAGACGTCTCGACAACTTTCCGTGGGAAAGTTGAAGCCTCTGCCTATTCCTCAGCATCCTTGGTCACATTTAGCAGTGGATTTGTAACTGACTTACCAGCATCTCAGGGTAACACATGTGTTTTAGTCATTGTTGATCGGTTTTCCAAATCCAGCCGTTTTGTACCCATGCCCAAGTTACCTTCAGCTTTCCAATTAGCAGAGGTAATGTTTAATCATGTGTTTTGGTATTTTGGCTTACCTGAGGACATCGGGGTCCTCAGTTCACATCCATGGTTTGGAGGACATTTATGGAAAAGCTAGGTGTAAGAGTAAGTTTAACTTCAGGGTATCACCCACAGTCTAACGGGCAGGTAGAGAGAGTTAACCAGGACCAAGGCAGATTCTTAAGGAGCTATTGCCATAATCAGCAGTCTAGATGGGCTAGTTTTTTGCAGTGGGCCGAGTATGCTCAAAACTCGCTTCGGAGTTCATCTACAGGTCTAACTCCCTTCCAGTGTGTATTGGGTTATCAGCCAGCCTTATTCCCCTGGAATGCTCGAATGACGGAGGTTCCCGCGGTCAACGAATGGTTCAAGAAGGCAGAGCAGGTGTGGGAGTCTACTCACACGAACCTCACCGAGGCCATTCGGAGACAGAAGGAACAGGCGGACCAACACCGAAGGGAATCTCCAGAGTACCAGCCAGGGGATAGGGTCTGGTTATCCACAAGGGACCTGAGGTTAAAGCAAAGTTGCAAAAAACTCAATCCAAGGTACCTGGGCCCATTTAAGATTTTAAGCAAGATCTTATAACCCTGTATGTACCTGATTGCCGTGTTTTTGACCCTCTGCCTGGATTACGTTTTTGACTCTGCCTTACCTGTGACACACCTGTTTGCCGTGAGATTTGACCTTACCTTTTGGAGACTAGGAATCATCATTAAATACCATCAATACTACTTGCATTTGTATCCTACTTACCTTCGGATCATAACCGTCTCTCTCTGTAATCAGGTTGACGTAACTGGTCTGTAACTGGTCTCTCTCTGTAATCAGGTTGGTGTAACTGGTCTGTAACTGGTCTCTCTCTATAGTCAACATGAGCCACAGCAATGCGAATGCATCCAGCAGGAGAACACACAGCAGCCCCAAGAGTACTACTACCAATCTGTAGCATCTGATCGCTGCAGTGCTTACTGTTGAGGCTAGAAATGAATAGAATGCATATACAGTTTGTAAGGAGTGATTATTTAGCTTGATGTGGCCTGTTTACGGAAAGCCATTCGGTGCAATTGCATGTATGTGTACCTAAGGTCATAGGTCACAAGAGTTTCATCTTCATTTGCATTGATATCTTCACTTAATTTCTGTTGACTTTTGTATTTCCAGAATTCACATAAATTCACACTCTCGACTCTGTGTGCGCATGGTATTGTGCAATATATGAGCTGTACTCGGAAACTGTACAGGAAGTTGAAGCAAGAGCCAGCTGACACTCATGCTGCACTTTCAGAAGCCCATCGCTATACCTGGTATTCTTAGCATTATTGCAGATACAATTTGTTGACACTAAAAAAACACTTGTGTTCCCCATATAAGATGATTAGATGTAATTTCTCTGCCTGGATTCAGAGTCTGGAGGAAAATTTTAGGGATTCTCTTCATAGTGGTGTCTGAAATCTAAAGGTCAAGACATTTAAACATATTCTGACCTGCTCACATTAATATTTATTCACTGATATCCACAGGCTTTAGTGTTTTATGTGTTTGTTGATGTGCTGCTCTGTGTGACTTACTATTAGTAATCAAGTGAATATCACTATTGGACAGGAAGCTGAAACCAACAGGAGGCCTCTGAGCAGAGCACAGGCTGGCTGTGTCTCAAAGGTTTGTGGTTTCTTTGTGAACCCACACTCCACCCTTTACATAGTGCTTCATTAGCAAATATTTTAATGTAGTCCAGTTATTGTAGATAAGCTATTTAGCTATTGATCTCACATAACAGGCTGATATACCACAGAGGCATGAGGAGGTTGATGAATGGTCTTAAATATGTAATTGTAATGATAATTTTCTGAGAACCACTAGGTGCTGATTAAACCAGGGAGCTCAGAGTGTAAAACCTCTTTGTTGTGGTTCTGTCAGTGATGTAGGAGCTGGAGAAGCAGGTGCTGCTCATGTCATGTATGTTTTATCTACCTTTATTTAACAGAAATGCAAATAAATGACTTATGTTTTGAATGAGCAACTTTATTATATTTTGTAAATATAAAAAAAATTGTTTGTTTCTGATGCCTTCAACAGTTCAGGTCAGTGATCTCTTACCCAGTGGTCAGTGCTGATCCATCCACTCATCTCTCACCATCACCCATCAGCTCTTATTTTGTTGATTGAGACATATTTACAGTGCACAGTTCTGAAGTGACATTAGCACTAATAAATCTACACCAATCAGTGTTTAAGCTCTCACCCAGATGTGAAAGGCTTTTCTGAAGTGGATGAAGCTCTTTAGACAGGTTGTAGGAAACAGTCTGTAACTGGTCCCTTTTTATAATCAAGATGTCATTACTGGTCTGTAACTGGTCTCTTTCTGCAGTAAGGTTGGTGTAACTGGTCTGTAGCTGGTCTCTCTCTGTGAGAAACATGAAACACAGCACTGGAATGACAGACAGCAGGAGAACACACAGCAGGCCCAGACACACTCCAGCCAGTCTGTAGCATCTGCTTCTTGAGTCGCTTCCTATAAATAAATAAATTAATAAAATATGAGATGGATGAAAATATAAAATGAGCAAGACACACTTTCAATAATTGTTTCTGGCTTTTTCTTAAACAGATTTTTCTGAATTCTCTTTTCACAATAGTATGTGTGACAGACAATAATAAATTAAATTAAATTAAATTCTTTATTATCCTGTGTTTATAAATAATGTTTATTTTTAACGGATCGACAATTCTCTGAAGATGTTTGGCACAAAGTGGTGAGCAATGACTGCAAAAACTGAGCCGTTAGTGGATGCTCTCTTTAACCAGTTCACCTGCATATTGTGGAATGCTTAAAACAGTAAACTTGAATATTCTGTAAACTTTTCACTCTTATTTGCTCCCATTTTTTGAGCATGTTAATCAAATTCAGAATTAGTTCATATTTACAAATTAATATATTAGATTTGTCAGTTAAAGGTTCAATTTGCAAATAACATTTCTTTTTCTCAATGCTTTTTTTCAGATTGTCCCAAAATTGTACCTGAGGTCATGGTTCCTTTATGGCTTCTAGTCACTTGATTCTGCTGCACATCTTCATTTGAGTAGAGCTCCTCGTGTGTATTCTTGCAGTCATTTAAATGAGCTGATCTTTTTTCTGCAGTGTTTGCGTACAAATCCTCACTCATCTCCAGTTTTGTTCTCTTCTGTAAGTGCATCTGTGCCTGATGTGGATTTAAGTTAGATATAAGTAGAACAGTTGTTGCTGTAAAGTATGCACTCTCTCCACCACAGCCTCTAGCTCTGTAGTGACAAAGTGCACAAGCGTAAATTCACACTTGGTCTATGGGCAGGAAGTTGAAGCTGAAGACACCCACCCCAATCTTGAAACTCTTAAGGTCCATTTATTCTCTCTCTCTCTCTCTCTCTCTCTCTCTCTCTCTCTCTCTCTCTTTCTCTTTTTCTCTGTGCAACTGCTCTGTCTCAGGGAGTTGTGTTCTAGATACAAAATATAACTTAGTGCTAGACAAAATATAACTTAGTGCTATTCACCATTACAGTTATATTATAAATAGTCAGGCAAACTGGTGTCACCATGTATTCAGATGGTCTGCTCTGTATTAAAGAGACTGTGAGAAACTGTCTGCACAATGTCACATGGTTATGCAAATATGCAGAGGAACATGGGGTGAACATGAGGTGTGAATTTAGTAAGGCTAACACTCACATGCTATCTGTACTTTAAGGGAAAGTCCAAAAGGTTTTCATATTATTGCAGAAGTCAACTCATTTGGGAAGTTTTAATGCATATGATGCATAATAGAGAAACCCACTGACTGAATGGGAAGCTGCTCCTTATAACTGGGCTCAGAGCAGCTCAAAAGGCCTTTGCAAATAAGCAACAGATCAGAGAAGAGGTCAGATAAGACTCGACACTTGCTCAATCTAATATCAGAGAAATAAATGACTTCACTACCCTTTGGTGGACAAACACCATGAACATAATGCATTTTATTTCAGAGGTTTTTAATGTACAGTAACCTCATACAGTGGCTGCTTATACTAAACACAGTGAATATATTTAATGTTTAATAGAATAAATAACACTACAGAGCTGAATATGGTTAAATGCATTTATTTAAGTAAAATAAATGTTGTAAAAATTATATTTCTAAATTATTTTAAAATAAAACATCTAGGAATTAAATGATTAGCACACACAGTCTGCTGCTTGTGAGCAAGAGCTTTGAACAGTGATTGTTAAAGGTTGGTTCCTGAGAGACAGACTGCTGTTCAAGAGCAGTAGGGCAGTCTTTCTCAGAGTGATGCTGCTTTTAAGATTTTCCAACTGGTCAGCAGTTCTCTACAGGCACCTGCAGAAATGTGACCTATGCAATCACAGGAGCATGTATTCCAGTCATTTAAAAAAATCAGAAAAATTGTTACGACGTTTAAAAAGATATTCTGTTAAGCTGTAAGGGAAATTCTTCATTGGGAGTCTGAATGGTTCACAGTGTTGGTGATGGGAACCAACTGTCTGTAATACTGAATGCCTTATAAAACCCTCACATTATTACATGACACCAGGTCTGGACTGCCCAACGAGAGTACTGGGAAAGATTTTTTGGTAACTCGAACTGCCAGCTGACTCATACAGCCAGGTCAGATTAACCACACTAAAGCACTAAGCCACATGTAGTCACATGTCATTAACCCCCACCTCTGTCTCTCCACCCCACAGTGTATCACACAATTGGTCTCCTGTGACTTGTTCAGGGGAAATACATCCCTAGCATTTCTCTTAAATGACACCAGCTCTTCATTCAGGAGAGGACTTATTTCGAAACAGATAAATTTGTGTTTATGATGGCCATAAAAATACATTTTAAAAAAAATGCCAGATCTCAGGATGGATCCCTGAAATTTCCCTTTACTTACTGGTGCTTCTTGGCAGCTCTGCAGCTCTTATAGGTCTTATAGGTCCAGCCACAAGCTTCTGGATTTATTTGTACAGGTTATTTGTACAGACAGGTTTTTGTTATATGTTGCATCCTTATGGGGACTATGAACCTTGAGGTTAGCTGTCCCACAAGGCCAAGGCCAAGTTCACCCTAAGGTTTGCCATTGCTCAAATAGAGGTTGGACTTATCTTTGTTCCTTGAGCTGTGACTTATGCTTCTTGCTTTAATTTATACATTTAAAATTTCTCACAGTGATCGGTAACATTGTCTATTTAACCAAATGATAATTAAGTAAAGCAGGGAGCCACAGTGAGGGAGCCATGATGAGAGAGTCTGAAATCAGTCTATGCACTATTGTGTTCCAGGGCCTCAGATAAGCTAAATGACGTCTTGTGGTTGCTAACAGCTACTAACATTTATGTAGATTTCTTGTGTGTAGAATATGTGTACATGTATAAGCTGAAACTTTACTTTTCATTACTCTACTCCAGGGGCTGTTTTTCTCTCTGGACCACCCAGCGTGCAATGAGTAACAATCCCTTTTCTGCAGGAAGTGTTCCCAAAGGCAGACGTCAGCTGTGAAGGTAAGGAAAAGAATGAGGAGGATGAGGCCCTCATAGAACATAGCCACCTGCCATAGCAACAATGAAGAATTTGACTAAGGACGAGGAGTAAGACAACATAACCACTTGACAGAGAACTATTTTGGTTCTCTGTCAAACTGGGCACTTACAAATAACTACTAGACTTGCATTAGAAATTCCCAGCACTCCCTGTGTTGGTGTCATACCTCTCTGATTTCATGATGTGGGCAATTTACCAGCCAGTAGTTGTTGATAAACAACTGTGGCATGGAGGCTGGTTCTAGGTGAATGGGTTCATGAAGGGGTGGAGGAGTAGCAGGCAGTTGTAGGTCGAGGCCATGGCTCATCTTCTGTATTTTCTCTAGGAATTGATTGAGCAGAAGGACAGGGAGAAACAAAACGGAAGTAGCTGAGAGAGAGAGTGAAAACAAGATAGAGCAGAGAAGGCCAGGGAACAAAGAACTTGAGACTAGACAGAGAAACATGGAAAGACTCACTGAAAGAACAAAAACCCTTAAAACATCTCATTAATAATGAAATTAACATACCTGTGCACAGACAAACCCCACCCCCACAAGAGGGGTTTGCCCACCGCTGCAGAGTGATGGGGGCAGCAGCACTCTCAGACACAACCCATGATGAGCCTATTTAGCAATTTTTGCACTGTTATGCTTTAATATGTCAAATAAACCCAATGTTCTGAGGATTTGCTGTTCTTCACATTCTTTGGAAGTGTGCCAAATTTCAACCTGTGTGATTGGCCAGATTTAACAATCCTTTAAACATTCTCTCATCTTCTGTGTCACAGCAGTGCCTTTTACAATCCTAGAACATGTTTTGAACATGTAAACAAGCTGTAGGAATAACCCCAGATTATGTTAATCCCATGCTGTAAAACAAGCTGTAGGAATACCCCAGGTTATATTAATCCCATGCTGTAAAACAAGCTGTAGGAATAACCCCAGATTATTTTAATCCCATGCTGTAAAACAAGTTGTAGGAATAACCCCAGATTATGTTAATCCCATGCTGTAAAACAAGCTGTAGGACTAACCCCAGGTTATATTAATCCCATGCTGTAAACAAGCTGTAGAAATAACCCCAGATTATATTAATCTCCTGCTGTAAAACAAGCTGTAGGAATAATGATTGTCAGAGTTTAGCACAGGGCTGGTTCACCTGCTACGCCACCTTTGGCCACCAGAGGGACACAGGGTTCCACTCCACCCTGAATAAGGGAGGTTCACCTGAACCTCTGAGCTCTGTGGGTTGTTCTATCTGTACCACGCAAGGCTCAGCTGGAGGTTTTCTCCTGTGTCTCCCTTTCCTCAAGCTGTTCTTGTGTTTTCCAGACCAAACTCTTCCAGGATTCCTCTCTGTGTTTCTCTCAGCCCAGTTTCTCCCAAACAAGCCAGCAAACAAATAGGAGAGGCCTTCACAGAAAGCACTGAGCTCTCTCCACCCTGTACTCAGCTGTCCTCTGCCTTTTGGTTCCTTCTCTCCTGCTCTTCTCTAGTTGGGAACCATGTTGGTTTGAGTTTCCCTTTTGCAGTCTTGAGCGTTGGAGGAGCGAGGTGAACAGGTTGAGGGCGGAGGAAACGAGAAGATCTGGTTGGATGCTGTGGAGATGCTGCTGGAGGAGCGGGCTGCACAGGTAGAGGGTGAAGGGTGTGAGGAGATGTGCACAGATGCTGTGGAGACGGTGCTGGAGGAGCGGGCTGCACAGGTGGAGGGTGAAGGGTGTGAGGAGATGTGCACAGATGCTGTGGGGATGGCGCTGGAGGAGCAAGGTGCACAGGTGGAGGGCAAGAGCTGGACAGAAGGCACAGTGAGTGAAGAGGTGAAGGATGCTCTGATCCAGCACATCCAGGAGCTCCAGCTGTCCAATGAGCAGCTGAGGCGTGAGATCTCCGCAACGACCGACGAGG
>JBBPDA010147006.1:2500-20300 GCA_037974385.1 Arnoldichthys spilopterus
CTACAGCAGTTAAGCCTTTCGGTTTGTTTTGCATTTATATCACAAGAGGGTTCCTTTACATATATCATATGTAATAATATGTTATATATAATATTTTAATATTTGTAATATTATCAAACTGCACAAAAATGTCAGAATAAAAGAAAAATGTAGGATATGGGCCTGTTCAGCTTTTAATGTGTGGTTTTATTCCAAACAAATTTGGACCACTTCTAGATTTAAAAAATCCTGTAACAATAATGCAATATTTCTTTAAATAATATTTAATTATTTCATTATTATTTGACACATTAGTCTGAAATGTCTCTTAGATCAGCAGGAGCTACTCAGCTGGTGGAGCCCAGGGCTGTAACTAAACAGGGTGAAATGGCATCCGTCATTATGGTGCCCCCTGCTGGAACCAGGTTTCCATAGCCATCAGATCTGTCCCCAAACTGTGGCCTCCTTTTCCACAGCCTTCAGTTCTAAAGGCTTTAATTGTATGTGTTTGTATTTAGTTATCGTGCACGTTTACCTTAATTAATTTTTAAATCCTACTTTAATTATTCAACTTAGATTTTAATCCTAATTTTGTTGCTTTGTTGCTTACTCTGCAAAGCACATTGAATGACCTCTGTGCGTGATAATGTCTTGCAGAAATGATATTCTCCTGCCTTGCCTTATTTTGCCATACACCACAGCTCACCTGCTTAAGAACATTCATGAAAATCTGTCAGTGATTGTGAAGTATTTGTTTTTGTATGTGTGTCCCTTCTCTCAGTTACTCGGGCATGTCCGTGATCGCGGCTGGCGTGGTTGGTGGTCTCCTAGGCTTTGTTATTCTTAGTCTGGGCGTGGCCGTGCTGGTGAGGAGGCGACACATTAAGAGGAAGAGGACGCTGCGCAGATTGCTGCAGGAGAGAGAGGTGAGGTTCGGCCAGATTACAGCCCTACACACTGTCCAGCACTTACCACGGCTAAACCAGGCTCTCCATAGCTGGATAACCGTTAACGACTGGGGTTTTTTGTCTGATTGTCCTGGGCAAGTGAATCGTTAAGCCAGGACATCAGTGTCTGGATGTTTTTATGTGTTCAGGGAGGAATAATTTGATGTACAACATGTTTAGTGTTCCTTTTTCTTTTCTTGGGTGAATCATTTTCCCAGTTTTCTGCCCTTGCGTAGTTATCTCCAGTTCCACCCACTAGCTAGGGCCAATCACACCATACCACCAACACTGGGAGCACGTGCTTCCTCCGTGTCAAGTGAAGCTCCGTCCACATCTTCTTAAACATCTTGGGACAACGTAACAGACTTGGAAGACAACGCTAACCCCTAAATCTGTCACATCAGCTAACAGACAGCTGCACTGGTTAGCATTGTAACAAGTAATTGTGGGGGAGAGGGAGGACCACTTTCCACCCTAAGAGAGAGGACAGTTATGCTTTCTTGGAATCCCAGATGGTTCTGGCGGCACTGGGGATCGAACCTGCGATCTCCCGATGATAGAGCTGGTTGTTTGGCGGACAGAACCGGGGCTTTGATGTCTTTACAGAACGGACACTGTACTGTTATGAAAAATCCCACCATACAACAAGGACAGCAGCAGACTTAATTAGTAGAACATAAGAATCTCTCTCGCTCGCTCTCTCTCTCTCTCATATTCTCACACAAATAGAACAAATTACTACAGGAATGTTCTTAGCAAATTTTGGGCCCGGAAGAGTACAAATATACAATAAATAATAATAATAATAACAATAATAATAATAATAATAATAATAAATAATATTTATTCTAATAATAATAGCAACAACAGCCATAATGTTTTTCCTAAAAGATATAATTTCTTTTATTTCTTTTTATTTTTTTATTTATTTTTTATTAGCTATAATAGATAAAGAAATGTGTGTTTGTGCAGTATGTTGCACTCTTTTCCACAAGTTAAGGAAAAAGTTAATGTTGACACTTTGTTTTTTAATTTTTGTGCCAGAGCTACGAGGTTAATGTATCTAAGAAGTAATAGAAGCGTTTGTACACTAATTAGCATGGTGCCTGAAGCATCAGAAAGTGACTGCACCAAACGAAAAATTTGAATAAAAAGCTGCCAAGCAGGCTGCAGGCTCCAGCTTCAAAGCGTGTGGACTAAGTTAACGACATTTGGGATAAGGGGAAGCTGAATTCTGCATTTTGAAATCAAAGAAGCGCTTTAAGCTAAAGTTAGACCAGCGGCCCTACTGTTCTGCTGATGACTGCTAACACTGATAAAGTACTAAATGCGTCTCTTAACAAAGAGAAGTGCTCTCCTGCTCATCACGGTAGCGGAAGCAGCAGATGCAGACAGGATGTGCTCTTGAGTGATTGTGTAGAGGTGTTTTCCTGAGAGGATGTGTGTCTCTGCAGTTAGTGGAGCCTCTCACCCCCAGCGGAGAAGCTCCAAACCAGGCCCTGCTGCGCATCCTCAAAGAAACCGAGTTCAAGAAGATCAAAGTCCTGGGTTCCGGAGCTTTCGGCACTGTGCATAAGGTAAATAACCATTTGCTGTTGTCCCTTATTCAAATAAACCAACTGGTTTTAAAAAGAGGAAGTCCACCCAAAAAAAATCTGAACAGTCAGAAGTGTTCACAGTGGTGGTGAAGGGAACCAGACGTCTGGTTCCTCTAAAAGCTCCCTCACACATGGAATGGTGATGAAGATGCTGTCTGATGCCTGAGACATTGTTCTACCAGAGTCTGGTGAAGCTTTTAGATCAAAAACTAAACCCTTTCATGGTGGAGGGATACATACAGGGCGTTGTGCGACAAAATAGTCCCCCAAAGTGATTTAGTTTACCATCATCACCATTTCCATAGAAACACTTCAGATCACACATTGAGCTTCACTGAGGGGTTTGGAGAGGATATGATGTCTGGTTCTATTCACCAACACTGTAAAGAAATCAGTAAATTGAAAGTGACTATTTGTCAAAGCACCACAACAAAATGTGACCTCTGCATTTAACCCATCACACGTGCAGCAGAGGGCAGCTATCAACAGCGTGCGGGGAGCAGTGTAGTGGGACGGTACCTTGCTCAAGGGCACTTCAATGGTGCCTGGGCTGGGACTCGAACCTGCGACCTTCAGGTCCCAAAGGCTGCAGACTGTGAACCTACAGTGAACCATATTACAGACTTAAATTATGCAACTGAATTATGAGGGAATTCTAAAAAATCTGTGGACATCCCCTTTAAGTCATAATGCATCAATTATTGTATATTTTATTAATACAGAATTTAATTTTAATTAATGCATCCCTTTTTAAATACAGGCGGAGCCTGAGATGCTGTATCCTGATTGGACTACACCCTTCTTGTTTGTTTTTTGGTTTCTGCTGCTGTATTGTTTTATTTCCAGGCCGTATGTCATTTGTGCCATCGTCTTCCAGATAGACCACATTGGCTCATCAAGCTCGTTGTCAAGTGCTGGGCTTTGGATGGTGAAACTCAATTCCAAGCTCTGCCACTCAGCCCAGTGGGCACTGTGTTGAAATTTTATGATAATTTTTCTTTTTATTCAGGGCTTGTGGGTCCCCGAGGGCGAAAATGTGAAGATCCCAGTTGCCATAAAGGTCTTGAGAGAGGCCACGTCGCCGAAAGCCAACAAAGAAATCTTGGATGTGAGTTGCGGAATGTTTGAAGTTGTAATGAATACAGTCTGGCTCAGACGATCACAGATCCTCCTTTAGTTTCTTCTGAGTTTCATTTGGCTTTGATTAGCAGCCCACTCACTGCAGCCGTTTTTACTGCTCAGATTGTGCCTCGAAAAAGTGAAAGTGACTTCTTTGTCATTGTGAACACACTCAATCACACAACGAAATGAGACCTCTGCATTAAACCCATCCCACATGCACATGTGGAGCAGTGGGCAGCCATTAAACCCCCCCAGGGAGCAGCCTAGTGGGACCAGTACCTTGCTCAAAGGAACCTCAGTGGTGCCCGGGTAAGGACTTGAACCTGTGACCTTTTATTCACAAGGGCAAGGTCCTAACCGCTAGGCCACCGCCATGTAACTTTCAGTTTGTGTACAGCATGTACGTGTGAATCATTAACTAAGTGTTTACAGGTTAATCAGCAGTGCTTCATAGCTGGTATTCAGCAGGATGTGCCCCAGCACTGCAGATCTGACTGGTTTCCCTGCTTAAAGGCTAAGATTCACTGTGAATAAAGTTCTAAATGATCTAATAGGGTAATCTAGGGGTGCTAATTTAGGGACAAATGCTACACTCTGCTTACATTTCCTATTATACACTAGATACTTTATGAATAATATTAATGATTATAATAATCAGGACTTATAGTTGATTTAGAATTATATATAATTGCTAGCCAGTCTGGTCTGATCCCACAGAAGAGCTACTGTGGTGTAAAAAGTGACCCTGACTCTGATAGAAAGGGGTCAGAACACACAGTGCACCACAGTCAGAGCTGTTACAGCAGCAGGAGGGACACACTTAGTATGAGAGAGATGAAATTAAAGTTAATGTTAATGTCATTTCTCATGATAACAATAAACGACATCATACGTAACTTACAGTCAGAGCTTGTAACGGCGGAACATGATACGAAGATGACGTTTGGCAGAAGAATGAATCACGGGTGCTGTGTGATGGCACACAGTGGAGCTCTGAATCCTTCAGAAGTTCATTCCTGGATCTGAAGGAGGAACGCTCCTGCTCAAGATAAACAGATCAGTTTAAAAGAAAATCCCCTTTGATTGAGAGGATGTGTTTTTAGCGATAGCATGGAGGTCTGAGTCGCTCTAAAAGATAACTCAAGTATGTAAACATGGCTGCCTTTGAAGAAAGCAGAGTTCTGACAGTAAATATTAATAAGGATGTGCCGTATCAAGGCACATCTGATATATAAGCCGTGCACTCCCTCACGACATAAAAGACAAGAAAACAAATATTTGCGCTGGCAGAGGCGAAACTCCATGGAACCCCCAGTGGCTTTAAGTCGTCCTTGTGATGTTCGAGGAACTGAGGCCTCCCTGTAAATCTGCACTTTTCTCTGAAGCAGCTGTGGTTTCTCTAACCTACAGACAGAGAGCAGATTAGAATACAAGGAGGTTTCTCTGTGTGTGTTCTTCTCTGTACTTGGACTTTCTCATGAGATCTAAAGTCTAAAGTTTGGTTCCGATTCAGAGTCAAGCACGGGCCAGATATCTGGAAGTGTCCTCGAATTGCTGGGGGTTGGCATATCAAGGCTCCATCAGGAGGGGGCTTGTGGGCACAAGTTTCCTAGAATGCATTTAGCACAAATTTATGGTATATATATACATACAATGATCAGCTAGAACATTAAAACCACAGACAGCTGGTATGAATGATATTGATTCTCTCGTTACAGTGAGATAAGAATGAGAGCATCTCCAAAACAGCAGGTCTACAGAGGTTGGTACCTACCAAAATTGCTCCTAGGAAGGATAAATGGTGGACCGGCAACAGAATCATGGGCACCCAAGGCTCACTGATACCTGTGGGAAGTGAAGGCTAGCCTGTCTGGTCTGATCCCACAGAAGAGCTACCGTGGTTTAAAAATGTGATACTGATTCAAAGGGGTCAGAACACACAGTGCACCACAGTCAGAGCTGTTTCAGCAGTAGGAGGGACACTCAGTATTAGGCAGGCGGTGTTAATGTTATGGCTGATTGGTGTATAATTTGCGGGCAAAGGGGAGCTGCTGTCAATATGCAGGGAGTTCAAGCTATGTGCCTTTGCTCCTTCAGGAGGCTTACGTGATGGCCAGTGTGGAACACCCCCATGTCTGCCGCCTGCTGGGCATCTGCCTGACATCCACAGTGCAACTGGTCACCCAGCTCATGCCGTACGGCTGCCTGTTGGACTACGTCAAGGAGAACAAGGACAACATTGGCTCTCAGCACCTGCTCAACTGGTGTGTGCAGATTGCTAAGGTGAGGGAACTGCATTCTGTCTCTATTGACAACCAGGGTATTATCTGTAGGCCCTAACATCACAGTAAGCAGAGTAACAGAGGTAAAGTAGCAACAGTAATATTTAGAGTCCAACCGATATATTGTTTAGCCGATAAAATCGATTGATATTCCAAAAACTTCCACAAAGCTTTTGTCATCCCATTTATAAATGTTAAATAGAAAAATCACAGTTCTTGGTATTCATTAGGCCCATCATTTTTTTGTCCTTTTTACATAAAAGAGATTTCATATCCATAGCTCATATAGCCCCTGTACAGAGAAGAAGAATGTTTTATAGCCCATTTCAAATTGACTGGTTTTGTGATGTCACAAAAACTAATAAAATTTGTTCGTCCTACAGCAGTTTAGCTCCGCCCATTCACACTGAAGTAGTAAGGAGTGTTTAGGCCTGTATGGCACAATACTGTCAGCCAGTCAGAGCACACCGGCATACCTGGAACATTTCACAAGACCTCTCATTTTAGAGATGCTCTGACTCAGTCATCTAGACACCACAATAAGGCCCTTGTCAAAGTTCTTCAGATCCTTACACTCACCCATTTGTCCTGCTTTCAGCACATCAACTTTCAGAACTGACTGGGGTTCAGCGTTTGTGCTCTGGAAGGTGCTGTTTTCTCCAGACAGTGTTGACTGGTAATGGGAAAGGGCTAAAGGCATCTTGCTAAAAGCCTTACAGTAAGTTTTAGACTTGGGGTGATTTAATATTCCACTGTGGATCCTGGAAAACGATTCCCAGGAAAGTCCTGGCCAATGAGGAGCAGGCATGCTTTCACAGAAATCCCCCTGCTACTGTCCTGGCTCCGTCCAGAGAGCGGCGTGTTAACACAGCAATATTGCATCGGTCCTCGAA
This sequence comes from Arnoldichthys spilopterus, assembly GCA_037974385.1. Lineage (NCBI taxonomy): Eukaryota > Metazoa > Chordata > Actinopteri > Characiformes > Lepidarchidae > Arnoldichthys > Arnoldichthys spilopterus. The sequence goes on from JBBPDA010147006.1 coordinate 9,322, forward strand.
GAGCCATAAAGAACAATGGTTAGAGAAGCTTCATCGCTTGGGAGAATCGCAGCTGTTTTGCGTTCTGACGTGCTGGATCTTATCTTCATCTGATACACTGTGATAAGTTCTAACTAAACTCTAAAGGGAAGGCGGCTGAAAAAAAAACAGTGCTATATTTCCCTGGTGGTCTTCTAAATAAATGATATTTCCCCAGAGCTTCGCACTGCGTAATGAGATGAGCAAATAGCTATCCCTTATACTATCAGCCATAACATTAACACCACTGACAGGTAAAGTGAAAAACATTGTCTAGATATTTCATTACAATAGCACCTGTCAGGGGGGTCGGATATATTAGGCAGTAAGTAAACAGTCAGTTCTTGAAGTCGATATGCTGTAAGCAGGAAAAATGGGTGAGCGTAAGGATCTGAGCCACTTTGACAAGGGCCTTATTGTGATGACTAGAGCATCTCCATGTGTTGTGGAGTGGCCCAGGTGTGCAGTAGTTGGTACCTACCAAAAGTGATCCAAACTGGTGAATCACTGACAGGGTCATGGGCACCCGAGACTCATGCAAGTTTGTCGCCAATCCTACAGAAGAGCTACTGTGTAAAATGTGAATTTACAAAACCCAACTCTGCTGCTGGAAGTCCCTCAACTGTGTACCATCTGCTTTAGGGAATGAACTACTTAGAAGAGCGCCACCTGGTGCACAGGGATCTAGCTGCTCGTAATGTGTTGGTGAAGACCCCGCAGCATGTGAAGATCACGGATTTTGGCCTGGCCAAGCTGCTCAGCGCTGATGAGAAGGAGTACCACGCAGATGGTGGGAAGGTGTGTATCTGCTATTTATGACTCCATCTTTCTCCACATCCACCTGCCTTTTACTGCTAGATCTTCAGAGAAGATTTGCTGGAATTTTACCCAACACTTGTAGTAGCGGACGTTAAAGGCCGTAGCCTGTCTGTTAATGCACAAAGTATGATAGCCATCATCTAGCCCTCACCAGAGGCCAGTTTCTGACCACAGAGCAAGTCATAACCAGATATTTTTGGCCACCGATGTGTGTAAAAAACCCATCAACACCATTGTGCCTGAAGCACTACCAGCATAACACAACACTACCATGTCTCACTGCTATGCTGAATATACACCACCACACACATCTGGACAACAGCAGCCCATTTATTTATGGGTGGGGTGGGGTGGGGTGGGGTGGTTGGGGGGGGGGGGGGGGGCCCCCAACCCTCCCCTTAAATTTCTTTTCCTGATCAAATGAATGTCCAATGAAAATTCCATGCAGGTATACCTGAAGAACTGGCAACCCGGTTTTCGTAAGAGCTTTAGGATTACGTGAGGAATGCATGGCCATATGCAAAAGTTTTTGCACCCCTGGTCATACCACAAGTGTAAATGAGAAAACACATTTCAGTGCACAATCAGTGCTTAACTGTTTCTTCCTCCTTTAGGTGCCGATAAAATGGATGGCGCTGGAGTCCATCCTCCACAGGACATACACCCATCAAAGTGATGTGTGGAGTTATGGTAAGTGATTATACTGGATTTTACCTCACTTTTAGACTGAGGGGTTGAGAGTTTTTGAAGGAATATCCCAGGCAAACAAGCTCGCGCTCAGAACTGATTGAATTGGAATGAAGTGTTTTTTTTTAAAGGGCCCATATCATGAAAAAACACACCTCCCTCTTTTTTGTTGCAATAAAATATGTAAAGATTGTGATAAATGAGGGTAATCATTACATTATTGTAACTGTAGTGTGTACAGCTGTACCATTGCATTAAAATGTACCGAGTGCATACAGTCTATATATGGAAAATAAGCTGCAAAAGCCTGCTTTTAATTCATGACCTCTGTGATGTCAAAAACAACAAACAAAGCTGACACTTTAAAAAGTAACTATTTGTCATTGTGAACACACTCATGCATCACCCATCACATGTGAAGCAGCGGGCAGCTATCCACAGCCCCCGGGGAGCAGTGCAGCGGGACGGTATCTTGCTCAAGAATACCTTAGTGGTGCCCAGGTTGGGACTTGAACCTGCAACCTTCAGTTCACAGGGGCAAACGTCCTAACCACTAGGCCTCCACTGCCCAATTATTGTAGTGATTGTACCTCGCTTCAAGGGAAATACAAATATAAAAATATAAAAAAAGAGGAAGTAAAATACAGGATAACTGCAGGGTATGGGCTCTTTAATGTCTTTTTAACATGCCTCTTTAGGCGTGACCGTCTGGGAGCTGATGACGTTCGGGACGAAGCCGTACGATGGAATCCCCGCCAGTGAAATCGCAGGGGTTCTGGAGAAGGGGGAGAGGCTGCCACAGCCGCCGATCTGCACCATTGACGTCTACATGATCATGGTCAAATGTAAGAATGTAGGCGCTCACAGACATCGCTGACATCAATATCTGGGTCAGGGTTATGGAAGAACATCTGGATCTGATCAGAGATATTCCTTGAAACTGAAACGAGGGAATCAGAGAATGAGAAAAGTGTGATCATGATGTGGAAGATTGGGTTGATTCATTCGTTTGAATGCTGATGGTTCTGTAAACCAGACTTGTTATTTCCTTGTTCTCGTCATTGTTGTCACGCTTCACCTCAGGCTGGATGATCGATGCGGACAGCAGGCCGAGGTTCAGGGAGCTCATCGCAGAGTTTTCCAAGATGGCGCGAGACCCACCACGTTACCTAGTCATTCAGGTGAGGAACCAGAATATACACTCGTTTGCCACTTTATTAGGTACACCTGGCTTGTATCAGAATCCGAATCGGGTTTTATTGGCCGAGTATGTTCACATACACAAGAAATCTGGTTCGTACAGATGGCGTCTCTCTAGTACTTAGTGTGTAGACATGCATGAGATACAGACAGTACTATACAATACTCTCAATACACAATAGACAATACACAATATACGACTGGCTATACACTCTACAATATACAGTAAACAATACACTATGTAATACCCTATATTCAATATTCAGTACAAAATATACAATGTACAGGCAATGTACACATTACATAAGAAGGCGATGGCTTCTGCTTTTTATGATGAGGCAGTGTTGGTGTAAAGAGTATGGAGTTGTCCCGGTGGTTGCTGGTTCGAATCCCAGACCAGTACAAGTACCACTGAGGAACCCAAGGTACCATCCCCAAGTGAAAGTGCAAGTGACTGTTTGTCATTGCGAACACACCCATTTTGTCTTTTGCAGGGTGACGAGAGGATGCACTTGCCCAGCCCCACAGACTCCAAGTTCTACCGCAGCCTGATGAGCGGTGTCGATCTGGACGAGGCCGTGGACGCTGATGAGTATTTAGTGCCCAACCATGGCTTCTTCAGCAGCCCCAGCACCTCCCGCACACATCTCCTGCACTCTGTGGTAAGAACACATACACACCCACACACACAGGCCAATCAGCCATAACATTAAAACCACCTGCCAAATATTGTGAAGGCCCCCCTTCATCCTGCAGAAACAGCTCTGACTGTGGTGCACTGTGTGTTCTAACTCTTTTTTTTTATCAGTGTCAACCTTTAGTCAGTGAGTCTTGGGTGCCCTTGACCCTGATGTTCTTCCCTTGTTGTCCCTTGGATCACGTTTGGTAGGTTCTGCACACCTAGAACACTCCACAAGGCCTGCCGTTCTGTAGGAGCTCTGATTTTCTAGCCATCACAATAAGGCCTATGTCAAAGTGGCTTACACGCGCCCATTTTTCCTGCTTCCAGCACATCACCATCAAGAACTGGCTGTTTACTTGCTGCCTAATATCTCCCACCTCCCTGACAGGGGCCACTTTGATGTCACATCAAGTGACGTGGCGGCAACACTGCAGCGTGTCCGAATCTTGAGGGCACTATGTGCATGATTCCCAGCGCTGAGCTCCAACTGCAGAGGAGGATCTGCTACCTGGCCTGCTTCAAGCTGGCCCAGCGTCAGTCGCCCATTTCCTGTTCTCCTGTCCAGCCGCACCCCCGCACCCCCACCTCCACTTCCTCCCATGTGCCCGCTGATTAATGAGCGTTCCGTAGAGAAGAGAGCGTCTAAGCGGCCCGACAGGCCTCTGTGTCCTCACTCTTTTTGGCCCCTTGCCTGCTCCTGAGTGCTCACTGAACCTTTCAAGTGTGATTGCCTTTGCAGGCAACACTTATATTTGGGGAAAAAAAGGGCAGTTGGCTTACATAACGCAGCCGTCGCCCTGTAACCATGTATGGGCTGGCAGATGGTAGCCTAGTTAACGTTCCTTTTTTTTTCTTTAAAAGAGAGTTTGAAAGGAAGTTCTCGGAAGTTCTTGTATTGCTTCAGCTTGGTGGTTGGATCCTTAAGCTTCGGAGGCTTTGGGTGGGAATGTGTTCTTTTTTTGCGGCCTAAAGCCACCGTGTACAGCTATTCTCTTCACAAAGGATGAATTATCTTGTCTGCAGCCTGTCTGTCAGCTGGATCAGACGTTGTGTGGCTGGAACGGGAAGAGAAGGAATGCTGACAGGTCTTTGCTGCTTCAGAACAATGCAGCGAAAGTCTTTGGTGGATCAGTTAGATGGAATAATCCATCTGCTCCATTCAAAAATGAATAAAACTTTAAAAACTTTTAATTAGATATAATAACCACGTAGCACAAGGAATAAAGTTGACTCTCTAGTTATTTCATTACAATGGCACCTGTCAGAGGGGTGGGATATATATTAGGCAGCAAGTGAACAGTCAGTTCTTGAAGTTGTCTTGCTGGAAGCAGGAAAAATAGATGAACATAAGGATCTGAGCAACTTTAACAAGGTCCACATTGTGATGGCTAGACGGCTGAGTCAGAGCATCTTGTGGAGTGCTTCAGGTGTGCAGTAGTTAGTACCTACCAAAAGTGAAGGGTCATGGACAACCAAGGCTCACTGATGCATGTGGGGAGTGAAGGCTAGCCTGCCTGGTCAGATCCCACAGAAGAGCTACTGTGGTTTAAAAAGTGATGCTGACTCTGATAGAAAGGGGTCAGAACACACAGTGCACCACAGTCAGAGCTGCTCCAGCAGCAGGAGGGACCTACTCAGTATTAGGCAGGTGGTGTTAATGTTACGGCCGGTCTGTGTTTTAAACATAGGGACAGAACGGTTGTCAGGACTGTTAACAAGGCAGTTTCTTTGTCCTTTTCGCAGAGTCTCAACAGCAGTATTGGATCATGCCAGAACAGGAGTGGGGTGAGTGGATGATGGCAGGAGGCCAAGGAGCTGTTCTGGTCACCAAATGTGGCCATTTCCCCTCAACTAGTCATTATTCCCTGAAATTCTATCATTTATTCCTTTGAATCATGTGTTTTATTTTCTGTCTGCTATCAGTAATTTAGTTTTCACTTCAGCTTTCAGTGGCGACCGCTTCCAAGGCAATATGAGTCAGGCTGAATGTACCGCACCTTTAAGATAGAAGGCATGGACGTGATTTAGATCGGCCTCAGTCTATGCAACTATGCAAAGCTTATGCAATAGCTTTTAGCTTCTGTTAGTTTCAGGAAATAGAACAGGTAATGCTGCATTTTAGCTCTGTGAGTGTGCTGGCTGAGTGATGCACGTTTGTTTTGTTTCAGAATCTCTTCCCAGTGAGAGAGAACAGCGTCATGCTGCGCTACATCCCAGACCCGACAGACCGGTTCCTGGACGGAGACTTCCAGCCAGCCCCAGGTGAGTGAGTTCAGGTTAAGGCGTGGACCCTGACCCTGTCCTTCACTGAGTGGGGCTATTGTGTGATGAGCAGAATGGGAATACAGAAAACAGGAAGTCCACATTCAATCCGTGTTACATTTTGAAAACGTGGGGATACAGAATTAACAGTTAGCCCTTAAGTAAAACTTCAGCCTTCAGTGCTCGTTTAACTGTTTTACAGGGACAGTTTTACAAATGTACAGTTAATTTACACTGATCAGCTTTAATATTAACACCACAGCCATGTAAAGTGAACAGTCAGTTCTTAAAGTTGATGTGCTGGAAACAGAAAAAGATGGGCAAGATTAAAGATCTGAGCCACTTTGACAAGGGTCTTATTGTGATGATGATTGCGATCTAAGGAAGGAGTCATTGGCACCCAAGGCTCTTTGATGCCCCATAAAGGATTTTTTTTTTACTAGGGCCCAACTGATATACATATAATGCTAAAACTCTAAAACTGCATGTGGGGAGTGAAGGCTAGCCTGTCTGGACGGTTCCCACAGAAGAGCTACTGTGGTTTACAAAGGCAGAACACACAGTGCACCACACAGTCAGAGCTGTTTCAGCAGCAGGAGGGACACACTCAGTATTAGGCAGGTGGTGTTAATGTTATGGCTGATCGGTTTAAGTGTGAAGTGTTTAAATATTGCCGCTTTAGTTTAGAACCAAAACTAACAGGCTAATGTGGAACACTTGAAATCAATAGTCACCAAAATGCTCAAATATTTACTATAAAATTCCCTCTGTAAAAAACTAAAAAAATTCTTCTTTACTTAACAGACTTTTAAAAGTGGTGGGGATGAAATGGCCCTTGACATCTATAATATCCTCATTTTTATGTGCATGTAAACGCCTTCCTACAGTGTCAGAAACCACATAAGCAAGTCTATAAGGGGCAACCATGGCCTAAAAGCTAGAGAAGTGGGTTTGTGATCAAAGGTTCTGACATGTTCTTAAGCAAGGCACCTGAGCCCCAGCCGCTGCCCCAGGTGTAAGTGCTAGTGCTTACTTTTCTGGACGTTTCCCATGGCGATTAATAGAGCATATTAAATAAATAAAATATTGGAGAACACACCTTCCTATTGTTAGTCAACACTTAAGCACCTCCCAGCTTTTCTAAATGTCGATCTGTTCTTCTCCCTAGAATACATGAACCAGCAGAACGGTGCCATCCTGTCAGACATGTCCAACCCTAACTATCAGCAACCAGCCCCCCCACGCATTGCCCAGCCCACGAGTGCCCTGGACGAGACGGAGGAGGAATATCTCAACTGCTTCAGAAACCCAGTGGCCGCTTCTCCGACAGCTCTGCCTGAGTACCTCAACACCTCGCAGGCTCATCTAAACACCTCCCAGGCTCGTCTCCTGTCTCCTTCCTCGTCCAGCCACTTCCGGCCCAACGGCCACAGCTTCATTGCCCAGAGCAGCATGGACAACCCGGACTACCAGCAGGACTTCTGTCCGCTGGGGGTGAAGCCGAAGGCCAACGGGCATCTCCCAGCCGCGGAGAACACAGAGTACATGGGGGTGGAGGTGCACTAGCGTGGTTTGGACTCCTGAACTCTTTGGACTGCACAAAGGAGACCTGGCAGGCCTCTTTTGTTGCGGAGAAGCACATGGACCCACACAAAGTCGTCTTTGTCTGTATTGCAAGGCTCTGATTTTGTGGGCGGAGTGGGATTTTGGTTGGTTCGCGTTGCTTTTCCACATGTCTGTCTGCATGAGACTACCAGGGCATTTTCACACTCGACATTTTTTACACACTCAAGGTCACTTGCACACAGTTTGGTACGTTTGGTCAAGAGTGAAAGCTGAACCCACCCTACCCATCCCATCCAGAAAGAAAGAGGGTAAGGCCGATTATGCTGAGTGATGGGGGAGAGGGAAGACCACCCTACCCACCCAGGTTGCACCACTCTTTATGTTTTAAGTGTGTGTAAGCGACGTATAATATTGCGTAATCAGTCCACACTCTGGAAGGAAGTGCGCGATGATGCTCTTTCTCCACCTACAGTCCATCCTGGGTGTTGGCCCAAGTGTGAAAACGCCCTGGTTAATACAGCTGGGTATCGTTACATTTTTCGATGCGACCTTGACGCCGATACACATTGCAGAACGACACTTTTTTCCAATGTTTTCCGTAAAATCTGAAAGTGGGTGTGGCTTAAAATGAGCATGAGATACTGGAAAAAAGGGTATTTACTGACCACGGTGGACTACAGACTGATCAAAGAGCACTGAGGGTCATGACACGCAGTTTTACAGTTGAAAGTGAACATTTTTTATTTTCCTGTTCCATTTCGGAGAAACAAGGTTCCGACAGCCAATCATTTGTCTAGATTTTGGCATGAGCCTGAGGTATTTCGATAGCATTGAAGTATTTCCATCTATACCATAAAAATACCGCAGCCCCAGCCCTAAGTAAGTGAACTCTCCGCCATTTCCACTTCACCCCCATTCTGTGTCCAGGATTAAAGGAATGGTCTCATGACAAATCAGTCATACTGTGCCCTAAACCACACTCACGAGTCTGCTCCACCTTAATGAAGAGCTGGATGCAGTTTGAGCAGGTTGGGGGGAGTTTTTGGGAGCATATTGGGAAAATATTTGGGTGACTATTGACTTCTTATGTCTAGTGCCTCATAGCTCCAGTTCTGGACGAAAGAAGCCGGATGTGGACACGTCCCGGCTGATCTGGGTTCAGTGGAGCTCTGTGGGACTTTTCCCTGTATCCGTAAGCTCGACGATGCCGCAGAAAGCAGCCGAGCTTAAAATGTTCGACGACAACAGCCGACACGGAGCGCGTGTGTGGAGGACTGTGCTTTGTAGCAGCTTTGCAACACTTTGCTGTGAATAAAAGACAAAGTGATGGTGTTAACGCCCACCATCTTAATGCTGGAAGTGTCGGGGCGGCCTCGCAGACGGAGGCCGGCTCACACACGGAGCGGTACGTGCACAAGACTGAAAGACGTGGCTGATGTTTGTGTTATTGCATCTATTACAGTATCTTATGTTGTATCCTACGAACTGTGTACAGGGTCACGTGTATCTATACGATCTTGTGTCTTTGCAGTGTTGCACTTCTTCAGTTTTACAACGATCAGCCATAACATTAACACCACTGACAGCTGGAGTGATTGACATTGATTATCTCACTATCTTGTTACAGTGGCACCTGCCAAGGGGTGGGATATATTAGGCAGCAAGTGAAAAGTCAGTTCTTGAAGCTGATGTGCTGGAGGGGATCTGAGCCACTTCGACCAGGGTCTTATCGTGATGGCTAGAGTCACTGGCAAAACGGCAGGTCTTGTGGAGTGTTCCAGGTGTGCATTACATCTGGTGAACCTGCGACAGGGTCATGGGCACCCAAGGCTCACTGATGCATGTGGGGAGCAAAGACTTGGCACAAAATGTTAATGCTGGTGTGTTAGAAAGGGGACAGAACACACAGTGCGCCACAGTCAGAGCTGTTTCAGCAGCATGAGGGACCTACTCGATATTAGGCAGGTGGTTTTAATGTTATGGCTGATGTATATTGAGATAAAAGAAAATCATTGAAGCTTGCTAAGTGTCTTTTTTTTTTTTTAGAGTGATCACTATGTGCTGTGGGAGCTGTAAGGTTGCAGCTGAAACTGTGGAGTTTGCGTTGTACAGTCTGTGAAATTGTCTCACTTTTTCTCCTAAGACCTGAAGACCTTCTTCCCCAAGCTTCCCGTCGTTTCTCCTTCATGTCTGTTATTATTACTTTTAAAAAGTACACAGAATACATTTTTTTTCTTAAATCAGACTGAAATCGAGTATTTACTCTACTTACACTACCAAACCAAAGACGTTAAGCTCTGTGTATCCGGGTGGGGACCCATTTCCCGTAAGCATTACAGTAGCAGGAGATGGTTGAGCAAGTATCACTTTGAACCCTCTCTCCAGCAGCTAAGCTCGTCTTAACACCGCAAAACCTGTCGGGAAGTTGGGTTCAGTCCTGCTTAAGCCATAGGCCTAAAAGCTTAAGCCTTAAGGGGAAATTCCACCATTTTTAAAAATATTTCAGCATAATTAATTGATGTAAACAGTGACAGCGAATGGAACCAGACGTCTGGTTCCTCTAAAAGCTCCTCACAGAAGGTTCTTCCATGAAGATGCTGCCTGATGCCTGAGACACTGTTCTACCAGAGTTTGCAGAAAGCAGGTTTTTTAAGGGCCCATATTATGGAAAACCTGTTTTGAACAGTTTTTTGTGACATCATACATCATAGGGACCAACATATTTACATATTTGTAGCCTACAGCAGTTTAGCCCCGCCCATTCATGAGGACGCTATAAGATGTGTTTGATTCTATATTGCTTATAGGACATAATACGAGGTGGCCAATCAGAGCCTAGGACAGTGTCCATCTGAAAGGCAGCCTGTTCAGTGGACAGGAGATGGGTTGGGGGAATAAAACCAGACAAATGAATCAAAGGTGAACCTGAGAGGAACAATTGAAAAGGCAAGGAAAATTAGGGATATGGGCCCTTTAAAACCCATCCATGGTGGAGGGATACATGCAGGGCGTTGTGAGGCCAAATAGTCCACAAAGTGATTAAGTTCAGGTTCCCCATTTTACCTTCATCATTCCATGGAAAACTCAGAGACACGTGGGGCTTCACTGTTGCTGTTGGAGACGTGACGTCTGGTTCCATTCACCACCACTGTAAAGAAACCCCAGTTTGAGCCATACCACACCAAACTGAAATTGCAGCTTGTAAATGTAATAAATCAGAATAAAGAGTAAAGTAAATGTAAAGAGACCGAATAAATGTTCAATTCTACCGCTTTCGCCGTTTAACTGAACACAGCAGACTGACCACGTCCCTGCCTTGCTGCGCCTACCGTCACTGTTAAAGTATGTCCACTAGATGGCGCAGTTTGACACATTTTAGTGTGGGCTGTTGTTTTGATCGCGTGACTGTGGCCACGCCTCTTCAACTTCAAACCATAACATGACCACATCAATGACGACGAGGTGGACAGATCCTTATCAACTGCAGTTGCACAATGTTACTTTTATTAATGAAACTGAGTGATACAGTGACTGAGTGACTGAGTCAGGAAGGGATTAAGTGATTGGGTGATTGAGTAAATGAGTAATGCAGTGATTGAGTGACTCAGTCAGACCCTCAGTTTTGCGAGGAGCACTGAAATAAAGTGCTCTTTGCTCTGTGTATTATATCTGTTCCTAAAATACAGTGTCAATAATATAATAATAATATTTTATGCATTTGCCATCTCCTATTCAGTGCAGCATG
>JBBPDA010147024.1:0-13496 GCA_037974385.1 Arnoldichthys spilopterus
TGCCTCTGTCGCCCTTGGCTTGCTCTTTGGGGGCTCGGACCCGGTTTCTGTAAAGCTGCTTTGTGACAACGTCAGTTCTAAAAAGCGCTATATAAATAAACTTGACTTGACTTGACTTGACTATACTGCAGGGCATACAGTTACTGGAGCACGTTGTGTACTATGGTGGCCCTATCTGTTAACCATTTTTGCATTTCTGACAATTCTAATTACAATTCCGACATGGATGGGTTAAATGCAGAGATCACATTTCAGTGTGGTGCACTGTGTGCTGTGGTTTGTTCACAATGACAAATAATCACTAACTATCACTTAATGAATTATCCAGACATCCAAATTTGCATGGCCTAGGTAAAGACATATGGAGTAGAGAGGTAGAGAGAGGGAGAAAAGGAAGCCAAAATCTTTTTAGGCCTTACTCTTTTCCACATTAATCTCCACTGTCTGTGATTTGCCCCCATCCATAGTACAGTTAATTGTCTTGAGATTGTCTTCTTCAAAGTCAGCCAGGTGCAGCCGGCAAACGTCTTTCTCTAACTTTGCAATGGCCCGTTTTTGGAATCTGCTCTCCTGTTGGACTTTGGGATCAGAACATGCCACCACTTTGTCTTCTGCAGTAAAGGTGCATTTTTTAGGTGAAACTGGTAATGGGAACTTGCACATCACCTCCAAGTGGTTTTTTAAGGAAAAACATGCCAAGGTGGTCTGAGTGCTGGCCATGCCTAAAAGTAAAATAGGGGGGGGCAACAAAAAAGGTTTTTATTTAGGTCAACAGCCCTAATTATATATATATATATAATATAAAATGACCAACTCCAGCAAAAAGTTGTAAGCCTTCTGTGAAGATCATGAGGACAATATACGCCTAAACTTAGTCTGTATTAAAGTGTGAGTTTGCCTTGTAAATTTTTTTCGAGGTCTATTAAACCAACTGTAATATGAAGTCCTTGTGGCTGAAGATGTACCAAAATTTTTTCTTACCCAGCAGACAGAATGAAACCAGTAGAGTGAAGCAGATCATTATGGCTTTAGAAAACTCAGTCAGGCCTGGCAATGGAGCACAAGAGAGCACTTACAGATAAATATCACTTAATTGCATTTTAAGACCCAGGGAGAACATGTAAATGCCAGAGACAGGCAGACAGACAGACAGGTGGGTGTTGGCTGAAGTTGCCAATTCAGGCTGATCTTGAAAAGTAATTTTTGCTAGGACTGCAAAACATATCATCTGTACATCATTATCGCAATGCTGGTCTCTGCAATGCCGATATAGCAGAATACTGCACTATGCAAATAAGCCTCTAACCAATCACAGAACTTTTTAAAATTTCCCTTTGAATGGGGCAGGGCTAAACTATTGTAAGCTTAATAAGGAGATATGTGTACAAATTTTGGTTTTGTGTCCTTACAAAAAACTATGATTCAAAAACTTAAAGCTTAGTTTCCATATGTAAACTGTATGGATGAGGGCAGTGAATGTACATTGTGAAGCAATACTTACATACTTCAAGCCTTAAAAATAATAGAAATGTGATATGGACCCTTTAATATATTGAACAATAACACAATCACAGTATGTAGCAGTATAATTACAATACAGATATTTTGTCCAATTCATCAAGCCCTGTTTTATGCTGGCCTCAAATTAAAATGTGGCATGACACAGGAGTAATTCTGCTAAGTGTGGCAAACAGCATATTCCACAAAACATAATTTGCTATGGTTAGTCTAACAGTGAGCTTGGTAATCACACACAGGCTGCACATAGGGTGGGATCATCTCAGGCTGTCAGAGAAAATTTAAGTCACGCTTATCAAGCTAAAGCCCTTAGTAATGTTGCCTTGTCTTTGTAATGTTCACTAGCCTAGTGTGCAAAAGCACTGTGGTTTAGTGCAAGAATGATGCATTCCTCAGACATAACAGGCCAGAACTGAGGTAGCCTATTTTTAATATTTACACTTTTCCCTAGGATGATGCTCCACACAAAAATAATCTCTCATATGTGTTTAAAGTGGACAATCAATAATCCACTTTTACCATGTCACACACGCCAATTTACTACAGTGCAGTTAGTCCTGTAGGTTTATATACGTGCACTGAAACTACCTGAAGCAAATCTGCACGTCATTCACCCACGACAACAAAACATTTACAGCCAAAATTGAAATCTGATGACTTTTTAATGAATTTGACTACTTTTTTTTTTACGAGAGGACGCATGAGATGGAGAAGAATATTTAAGTAAAGATTATTCATAAAGTGTCTTTTGCAGACAGGCGTCACAAGGCGCTGTTAAATAAAAACAGCCCACAGGGGAAAAAATACATGACCACGAGAGAAAATAATTGATCCCAATGCCTGCCTAAAGACGTCTTAAGGCAAGTCTTGAACTCCTTGATTGTCCGCAAAGACCTCAAAGCCATGGGAAGATTATTCTGAAGTCTGGGGCAACGGATGAAATGCGCTGTCCTCGCGTGTTCTTAACCTTTAACCCTGTTAAGTCCTTAAAAGGCAAGTGAATAAAATAATTCCAAAAATCAACACGTGTTGAAATAAGCATTTCCAATTCAGCCCTGGAAACAACAGACCTTAGCCTAGATACAATTTTCAAAGGGTAAAAACAAGAGCTGAAATCCTTCACATGAGCGTCGAAACTCAAGGAGCGATCAAAAAACCACACCCAGATTACGTAGAGAAGCCTTTGAAAAGTTAGAGCGAAGAAAGTCTGTGTAATTAATTTACGCTGTTCAGAGGATGAAACATATGCTGACCATGTCATTTACTTCCATCTATTCTGAATTACTTTGATAGAAAGTTGTGTTTTTGTTGTTTATCTGAGGTTGTTCTTACCACGAATGTTCCTTTGTTTTCTTGCTGGATGCTGAAGCGGATCGCGCTCGTCCGTTAGGAGAGAGTGCTCACTCTTCTAAGAGAGAGAGAGAGAGAGAGAGAGAGAGAGAGAGAGAGAGAGAGAGAGACCTGCCCAACTCGCTATCAACGCAATAACATATTTGACCAACCACGATATTTCCCTCTTTCATCTTCTCGAATTTTCCCTCAGAGGTGACATACCGCCACAACTATATAAAATAATGAACACAGCAAATCGAAGCGAGTTTAATCATCTCAGAAATAAGGATCTCAATACTTTTGGGACACTTAAAAAATCTAAGGTTATATACACAGATCAGGCATTATATTAAAACCACCTGCCACTGAGTAGGACCCCCTCATGCTGCTGAAAAAGCTCTGTGGTGAACTGTGTTCCGACTCCCTATCTATAAAAATTCACTTTTTAACCCACAGTAGCTCTCCTGTGGAATCGGACCAGACGGGCTAGCCTTCAATCCCCACATACGTCAGTAATGTTAGGCAACTGTTTCCAGTGCATATCAGAATATCATTATAAAAAAAAAGTCTGAATATTCATCATGACTTGGAAATATGTATAGATTTGAGATTAAACTTTATTATTTATTAACCAATATTAACAATGTCATTTGTAATATAGTTATTATATAATTCGTATAGAGTTATTTCCCCAACAAACAGAATTTCAGATAATGTGTTAGCTGATTATTTAGCATTTGTTAATGATATTAAAATTCATGCTTGCATTTTTGAGCCCATACAAGACACTCATGTGTTTTAGATAGCATTTGTGGAAACATTTAAAAAACTTTCATATTTGATAGTTTTATTTCTGTCTAAGTAGATATGGTGGAGGTTATGGTTCAGCCCTAGAACAAAAGACTTTGAAAGACTGTAACAATTTGCAAAAATTTTAAATGTAAAAATAATTTCAACAATTTTTCTTTTATGTTCCTTGAAATTAAAAAGTAGCACTTTAGAAGGACAGAGTAATGTATTACATTTAAAAATGGTCAATTATTTATTTATTTTTCTTTCTTTCTGATGGTTTTTGTACTTGTCAAAGTTTATACTTCAGTGGTGAAAATAAATGTCTCGAATCTAGTTTTTGGGTAATGTCTTGTGTTGTCTGGTCATGAGAAGTTAAAACAGAATTTCATTGTAGTTAAAAGATATTAGATCAAGATATGAGATTTGAGTTAAAGACGAATTTCACAAAAATTCTATTAATTTATCTACTTGGATATAATCAGTACATTAATGCAAATAAATGTGTTATTGAATTGACATATTTGGAACTGACTATATTTCTGTATAAATATGGGATGCTAAAAGTAGAGAGAGAAACCCAATTAAATAAACTTCAGTCTTCACATCACTTGTTGTAAAATTTTGTCATGGTACAAAAAACTGACAGCTTGACTGTTTTAGTTCCTATGTCCATCACACATCTCTCCTTTCATCATGACTGCAACCCCCACAGGAAGGATGTGGCACATCTTACTGAATGGTGCCTCAAAAACTAGTCTAGTCCTAAACAGTAGCAAGACAAAAAAGATTATTGGGCACTATAAGAGACAAAATGGCAAAGAACATCTTCCCCTTTGCATCCATGGTAACAAGTTAATTCAAACTTATGGTCTTCAGGTCAATCCACATGAATGGTCAAGCAAAGTCTAAATATAAGTTGGAAAAGTATGATATCCTAATTGCTGAGCTGTGACTTAGACAGGTTGCTGGCATTACCAAACACAAGTTGAGGATGGTGGGGATATAGAGCCCTGGATTAAGTGGAAGGGGGGTGGGGGAGTGTCACCAAAAAGCAGCAGTAACTGCTTATAATTGTGATGGATTTGACGGTGGAATATGTCTCTCTGGTTTCAAAGTCACTTTAAAACACATACAATGAAGTAGTTTTCCTTTAAAATTGTAAGGAACTTTCAAGGACACTTGAAGCCAGCATTAAACCTGGTGGAGTTTTGAGTGTGGTGCTGATGGACACTATTATCCCACAGTTATGTGGGGAAACAGAAGAGGAGGAGCTATTTGCAGATGAAAGGATTTTGAAAAAGAGATTATAGATAAACAACTTCACAAGTACAATTCATGTCAGAAACTGCACTGTTTATTTTGTACTGAGCTCTGTGTTACAAATGTGCTTCATGTTGTGCAAAGGTCAAAAGGTCAGGGTGCACTCATTTAAGCACATATCATCACTGAAGTGACATGTTTACATGATTTAGGTGTTTTGATGAACTCTAAATCATGACGGTTCTCTCTGTAAGAAAAGCCCATGGTGTATTAGGACTGACTGAGTCATGAATGATGCAGGCCTTTCTAAAACCCTGTCTGTCAGTTGATTGTTCTGTCTGTGACAAGGCCTCTTTCTATTGCATGAAGCCAGTAATGTTTGGGCTTGAACCCTGCTTCATTATTATTGTTATTATTATTAAAAGAGTCCAATAATGTAATTACTGATGGTGAAATCTGCATTATGACAATGCACCTGAAACTTGGTGTTTGTTCGTTTAAAACTGAACTATGGCTGTTTTTGAAAGTTAAAGTTAATTATTATTTAAATGAGGTGAACTGGTGAAAGATTCATATTTGAATGTTATTAATACATAAATATCACACAGATGTGCCAGTAAGGAATTCAGATACATTCGTTTTTCTTTTCTAAATTTCTGTTTATTTCTTTCTGAAGACTGGAGACAGGATCCTCACAACGTTTCTCCAGAACTTTCCTATTTTCTGGCCTTTGCCCTCCTTGGCCCTCTGTTTCTCCTGCAGGCTGTTCGCCTCTTCGCGAATGGCCTTCATCACTTCCTCCAGAATCACAACTTTTGCCTCCAGTCTGGTCTTCTCCTGCTCCGCGCTGAGCTTCACCTTCTCCATCTCCTCAGCATTAAGTGCAAGCTCTTTCTTCAGCATCTGAATCACGCTGTCCTTCTGTTCGCGCAGGGCCTCCATCTGAAGCTCCTGCTCGTTTACCTTCGCCTCCAGCTCCTTCACTTTGGAGAGGCGCGGTGCGACGCTGCTCCCCCGCCTCCTCACCACAGCACCTTCAAACAGGCGCACGAATCTGCTACTGATCGCTCCCTCTTGCTCCATCTCGCATTGAATGGGCCGTGCTAGTGAACACCGTTCCGTCAAAGCTTAAGGAGGAATTCGAGATCCGACCGCACTAAGCGTCCGAACTGGACTGCGGCGATCCGCGCGTTTGCCCCTTTTAATACAATCGCGTGGAGAATGTGCGATGACGTCATAGCTGGATTCGCGTGGACACCCGACTTGGGACTCTGCTCATGCACTCTCATGCCGACCAGTGGTGAAACTGAAACAGCATAGTTCGTCAATAATTCTTTTCAGTTCTAAAAGTTTCACTTATAGCGCGTTAACTGCATGTAAGGAGAAACAACTACATGTAGTTTAAGCAATGTTTTTGAATGTTTTATATTACTTTTTTGTACATTTAAAAAAAAAATTTTTGGGATTAAAATGTTAATCAATTTCAACATCATAAATATTTGAAAAGTTTCAGGATTGCTGTTACTGTACAGCTTTCATCCTTGTACAGCTTTTCATTAAAACATTGCACAATGAAACAGTAAATATAATGAATTATTATTTTAGTGCCATTTTAATGTAATATTTACTATCTTCCAAAGATTTATCCAGTTGATCTCTTTCCCAAATTAAGTGTTACCGTATATTAGAAGGACACGGTATAATTGCATTAATGACAAAAGTCAAATGTGCTGGAAATTTGTAATTATTTGTAAGTATTATTTTTTTATCCACAAACATATTTTCAGATTAATACATATAAATAAAAAGTCCTTCTGTTATATGATCATCATCTGTCATTTACTGAACCTGAGGCTATGTAGTAAAATTCAAGATGAAACAATACTGTAAGTGACTGCGCCGGTGTCCAGACTGGGTTTCCAGTTCAAATCAGGTAACAACAATTATTACTGTTATTGTAATTTAAGGCCAAGATGGAAGCAGTGTGGGAGGACGTATTTTTCATTTGATCAGTTTATTTGTGATCATATAATCAATGTTATTATAAATATTAATAGAAACCAATGCACAAGCAACTGTTTTATTAGTTATGATGGTTCAAGGTCAAATGGATAAAAGGCAAAACCTCTGCAGCCATGATACCAGCAACACTGCACGAAGCTTGCAACAACCCAGTACACGTGCAGGATCTGACTGATCTTTGTTGTTAACTGATTTGAACCAGAAACCTGATTTGGACACTGCATGAAGTACTTACTCCTGAAACCCACTCAGGACAGACCCATATGAACAGCCCTAAGGTTTTCATACTTTGTCAACAGCTATTGTGGCCCATTCTGCACCAGGAACTGCTGCCCCTTCTGTTTCCATGGGCAGATCACCCAGCACTGGGGCCTCCTGCTCAGCTGTCACAGACTAGTTCATCTACCACAGATCGTCTACCTGTACTTAATGCTTCAAATGCATATGCTGGATTTGTTGCTCCATGCTATATGCTTTTGGTTGTTATTGCTATGCAGCATCATAGGGGCAGTGGAGGCCTAGTGGTTAGGACATTGCGCTAGGGACCTGAAGGTTGCTGGTTCAAATCCCAGCCCAGGCACTACTGAGGTACCCTTGAGCAAGGTACCGTCCCGCTACACTGCTCCAAGTCTTGGAAGTCACTTTGGATAAAAGCATCAGCCAAATGAATAAATGTAAATGTAAACCAGAGGAGGATGTGTTCCCCTTCTGAGCCTATGTTTCCCCCAAGGTTGCTTAGGGAGTTTTCCTTGCCTCTGTCACCTTTGGCTTGCTCATTAGAGGCTTGGACCCGTATTCTATGTGAGCTGGAGAGAGAGACAGTGTGAGCTGGTTCAGAGCAGGAGTGAGTTGTGGCCAAGCAGATTTTGACTTAATGACTGCGGCCTCTCTCTCTCTGTGTTTGTGTGTGTGTGTGTGTGTGCACTCTCTCATACTTACGTAGACTAGAGATGAGCTGAGTTTTACAGTTCAGCTCTGACAGATAAACAACTTCACAAGTACAATTCATGTCAGAAATTTGTTTTGCCATTTGTTTTGTACTGAGCTCTGTGTTACAAATGTGCTTCATGTTGTGCAAAGGTCAAAAGGTCAGGGTGTACATGTAGAGAGAGAGTTGCGTCAACTCTGTTCACTCAAGTGGACCTTTTTTTTTTAACAGCAATGGCGGACGCTGTAGTTGCTAGATAGTTCCCGGAAGTTAGCAATAAACAGCAGTATTGCTGCAGCAGAAGAAGAGAGCGTTTGCGACACACTTTTAAAAGGTAAGAAGATTATATATTTACAGCAAGTCTGAAGTAAATGCATTTTTGCATTAAAGTACATTAGGGAGTTTTCTCTGGCTAAATGAGCAGATTTAGAGCATGTTAACGGATAAAGCTAGGCTAGGCTAGTGTCTAGAATTCTATTAATGTAATATATCAGCAAATCCGTTTTTACAACTTATGAAGTGGGGGTCTCTATCAAGATGGTCTTCATTTCACTTTTCAAAGTCTACAGTATATGTGTTTCTCACCCTTTTTCCTTTTTACTCTCTCTCTTTCAGCACAAGCACCACCTTATCCTGCACCAAGTCTCTGCTCCTTGGGTTGTGTGAGCCTTTCCCTGTCCCACATTTTTAATAAACTCAACATTGATCTTTCCAGTGGTGCAGCTCTTTATTTGTGAATAAATGTAATGTTTGAATATGATTTTCAAATTTTTTTTGCATCTCTAGTAATAGTAAGATTGCTCTGGTTTACTCCTCTCTGTGGGAGTGGGGAACCAGTAAACCTCATATGCCTCTTCTGACTTGATTGGAGCAGAGAACATTATCTTAAAGGCAATATTATATAACATTAAGAGATCCATATTATATATATTATATTGACGGGTATCATTGAAAGTGAAAGGTAAAAGTGATTATTTGTCATTGTGAACATCTGTACTCAATGCTATTCAGTTCGCCTGTCAGTGGTTTTATTGTTGTGACCGATTGCTGTATATGCCAGGACAACATCGAGAAGACACAGACTGCGTGACATGATATGGAGTTTATTAGAGATTATTTAGTCAATTGATGACACTCAGTAATATTGAGCTGATTGTTTCTGTCTGAAAGTCATAAAGATTACTCAGAACATCATTAAGATCACTCAAACCCTCAGTTACCATCAGATTACTATTACCAACAATTAAACATTAACCTGATTATTCTAAAAACATTCCGTCTCTTCCCCTCCCTCTAAATATATCTATAAATATTATAATATTAAAAAATAGATTCAGAGTAATAAACATGCTCTGTAAACAAAAATGTCAACAGTGATGGAAACGCCAGCTGCTCAAACTAACCTTCAAATAGTGCCGACATTTACATAAACGGGACGATGTGCTGTAGAAATGTTGTTAATCAGTGCTTTCACTGGCTTATAAATGACCAAAAATCGCAGTTCGGCCTATCTGTATTAAAGCATTCAAACTGCCTGCGATAAACTCCCGGGAACTATCAGAAGTCTACAGGCCTGTGACGACGAAACATTTTAAACTTCAACTCTCTCTCTACATGGCCCTGGGTGTACTCATTTAATCACTTCCTGCTGCCTCTGTCAGAGCCAATATCATGTTCATGTAACAGACGTTAACTGCACAGTCCTTCAGACTAGCGTTGGCTTACAGTCTTCGGTGTCCATAGGAAAAGTTGCTGAAAAGTTATGCTTTTTAGCGTGCAGCAGAAAAGCTCATATGCCTCCATGACAAAAAGATCAAGCTATAGCTGCATACTACGAAGAGGCAGCTGTGACTCTACACCCTTAGAGTGGAACAGGTGGCAACAATGGGCAGATGTCTGAGGGAACTGCTTGCAGAATTGAAGAAGGGGGAAGAACAAGCACTAGTGATTCAGGACTTGCCCTTGTGATCAGAGGTTCCCTTCAGCAAGCTAACATCCTGCTACACTGCTCCCTGGGTGTTGTTGATCACTGGCTGCTGCTACATGTGTGGATGGGTTAAATGCACAGGTCATACTTTGCTGTTGTGCATTTTGTGTGATGGTATGTTCACAATGATCACTTTCACTAAAAGGCACAGAGCAGAATGAAATAATGACTTCTTGATTTGTATGGTTGGTAATCCTGGAACCCATAGCCCGGGCCGCACAAATAACGTCCCGATGTTCCCTGTGCCAAGCCTCCCCAGCTTCAACCCTGAAGTCCTGGGGATTGGGGTCTCCGGGGTCCTCCTTTGTGACCCGGGAGTGTCCGTGTGCAGGCTCGAAACAACCGTTCTTGCGGTGCACAGGCGCGCGCGCTCCCCGTCACGACCCGCCCCCTCACACCGGCGAAGCCCCCCTTAGCCACCCTTCGCGGTGCAGCGGCGAAGCTTCGACTCAGCGCAGTTGTGGAGGTGTCTGAGGGCGGCATCGGAGGCCCTAAACCGCAGCCCCGATCTCTGGGCTGCAGCCTCATTGACGCCTGCACAGCTACGCTGCGCTTACCCCTTGGAATTCCTCCTGCTTCTGTGGAGACGTCCCGGGTCATGGTGCCCTTGCGATCCCGCTGGTACACCGAGCTGGACACCCGGCGCTTAGGACCCTCCCGGACGAGTCACTGCTGGCGGTCCCCTCGTCACGCCCAGGCGCAGAGAGCACGTGAGGGCCTCGGCCTCGGAAGGGGGATTAGCCTCAGAGCAGAGGCCCACCTCCGGTTCGCTCTCCCGGAGGCAGGACTGACATTAAACAAAGGGGTTTATTAACTGAAAGGGGTTGACACAGAGACAGGGACCTCAAATAATTCGGGCTCAGCTGTGGGGGTGGGGCTAGGGCGTCCTCTTGACACTGCAAGCTGCAAGCAAGCTGGGAGATGGGGAATTTGTCCTTGTAAACAGAGAGTGTGTGCCAGGTTTTCCTAATCACCATAGGCCTAAGGTTAATATTATAAACTATTAAAATTTTAGATATAAACAACTGTAGAATTGAAGAAAATGCAATAACCAGTTATTCTGCGCAAACATGTCTGAACTCAAATTATTTGATTCTGTTCCCATAAAGAACAAATATCAGATACAAAAGTGAAAGTACGGTGGAAGAGCATCTTTCTGCTGTGCAAATGTTCTTCAGTTCAAAGCATGTTGTAGTCTTGTACGGTTTTTGTGTTTCATCCTGGTCCTGGAGGAACACTGGGCCTCATTCACCAAAGTTTTCTTAAATTTGTTCTAGAGAAAGTTGCTATGAAAAGTCTACATCAGATTCACAAAGTCTTCTCAAACTGCAGAATTTTTCACCCACAGCCAAAATGCAGTTGAGCAAAGCACCCAACACTCAACTGCTTCCTGGGTGCTTTGACTATAGCTGCCAAGTCTCCTGGATGCATTAGCTCACTGCTTCATATGGGTAAAATGAGGAGAATAGTTTCCGCTCTGGGATTAATAGAGAATAATTATTTATTCATTCGTTTCTTTAGGCTTCAGAAATGGACCTACATTATGGGCCTGTAAATAGCATAATCAGTTATCAGATGGTGTGGTTCCCAAGTAACAGAACTGATGTAAATAAGTGTTACTATAGTGTGATATAGAAATGATTTCTGAAATTCAGGATTAAATATTGATTAAATATTATAAAGGATGAAAATATTGTGTGTGATGAGCTTGATGAAGTAGATTTCCATGGCACAGTGACTGCAAACAGATAACTAAGATCACTATGGGTAATGCCAAAACTTGTGGATGAATGGGATGTTAATGCCACACTGAACCACAGCCAGTGTGTAGTAGACTGTTATCAGGCTTTTGTGAGCAGCTTTAAGTCTGTTTAATGTAGTAACAATAAAACACACACAATAAAGTTGTGGTGATGATGGATTTAATACACTAGAAGTAGATTCAGTTTAGTAATGTTATAATCAGTTTTCTTTTCTCCCAGATTAGTTCAGACTTAAACACACTCTCAACAGATTTAATGGACTTTAATTTAAACACACATAAAGATACTGAAAACATCTTAGCAACAAACTAATGAATCATATTTAAGTATTAATAGCAAACTTTTACTGTCTGAAATGTTTCAATAGCACTAAACTGCACATATAGTATATTAGGGGTATTTGAAGCATCATTTTACATTATTTTTTGCACATATTTGCCAATGTACATAATACTTTAAATGAATTTACATATGTACCAATGTACAGACTTAATCTCACAAAATCTAGGCTGTGTGAGAAACTGTGAAGAGAACATTAAGTACAAATAAACTACTCTTGAAATTTGGGGAATTTCAGTCAATTATAATAGACCTGTTTATTTACAAATATAGATTTTACATTAATGAACAAATGTGCTATTTTAAGTAGGTTTTCAAAACATTTGATTATTGAATAAAGAAGGAAAAATACACTTGAAGTATTCATAAGTTTCTAAAGTATATTTTTGGAAAATAAATATTAAATAAGCTACTTTACAGATTAAAGTGCAGTGTCGAAAGCTCTGTTTAGCATCTATAAATGATATTTCAGTTGCAGCTGAAGTTTACTTAATAGACAAGGAAAACATGTAGTATGATTAAAGTTTGCACAATGTACTTTTACTGTAATGGAAACATGTTTAAATATAGTGTTTTTATAAGAGTGTAGATGTGTGTGTGTGTGAGAGAGAGAGAGAGAGAGAGAGAGAGAGTAGAAATTCATTATAGTACAGTCTGACAGATGTTCCTATGCCAATAACTCTCTGCAATTACAATGTAGACCTCACTGCAGAGCTACATCTGCCTTCATGGATTCGGTCATGACACAGCAGTAGACACATCATGTTGGAATGATCTGAGACCATGTCAGAGTTTCTCAATGGAGGAAACATCTACATTCATCTACTTCAGTTTAACTCTCACTGCACATTCCTTCAGTCACCTGTAGATCTGTAGATCAATCTGGCATTCGGCCAATAAAGATCCAGATCCTGATTGTAACAACTCCTAGGTTTTTCTTCACTGTAAATAAACTACTTCAACAAAGATGTTTACAGCTTTTATTTCTCTCTTTTCCATCTTTTCCTTTCTTCTTTGTCTAACCTTCTCTCTCCTTCTCCAGCTCTCTCTCCATCTCCCTCAGCTTCTTTTTCTTTCACTCTTCTTTTCTGACAGCTTCCTTTTTCTGTTCCTCCTTTTTTTCAGCTTTCTCCCTTGCCTTTTCTTCCTCCCATTTTCTCCATTTGTCCTCCAGATTCTGCCTGCACATCACCTTTATCCCCATGGTCATTCTTCTTTCCTGCTCACGCTGTGCCACTGTGGTTACCTCATTATTGTGAACTGTTTGGAGAGAAAAAGGTGTTGATTAATACAAATGCGGGATCTCTACTCTCGCACTGTAATCATTTTTTAAATAATTAATCTAAATTAAAGCTTACAGCCAAATTACATAAACATCTCTAGACGCCTCAGCTGTGCACTTGTACTGATATTGAATATGAGCATCTAATCTATTCTATAGGACACGTACTGTATATCCAATCATATGAGGGTCTAAAACTGAGGTGCCCAAATGTGGTCCTGGAGGTCTGGTGTCCAGCACAGTTTGGTGATTGCCTTGCTCCAAAACTGTGCT
>JBBPDA010147033.1:3308-20296 GCA_037974385.1 Arnoldichthys spilopterus
CATAATGACTTGGTACTTTTGGATAAGACACCAGGAACACATACTTAGACAGGACCACTGATTAGGTTCCTGGCTATGTCAGCTATTTCTGTACCTGAAAGTTGGGGATAGGGTTGGGGGTTGATAGCCAGCTGGTCCGAGGGTTCTCCTGATACCGAAATGGTCCATTAAAGGCCTGAGTAATGGCACTGAGATTGAAGGCGCATACGGCAGAGGCAGCGATGCTGTTACTGCAGGACAGACAGAAGCAAAAGTGTTACAGTATAATCATTGCAATTTCACTTTAACATGGACATGATTAGTAGACCTGTTACATGGCATGCATCAGTGCGTTCACTCACATCTAACACCGTCAAACTGAACAATCAGTGTGTGAAGCTTCATTTAATGAAGAAGTGAACATTAGAGTTAATCTGTTGTGAATAATAACAGCACACGCTCCATTGAGAGTGTGCTGTCACATTGCATATCTGTGAGGTAAACCTGCAGCTCAGTGGCAGACAGGAGAGGCCTACAGAGGGTCTTAAACTCTTCACAGAAAATCACAAACTGCACACTGCTTTCTCTGGAAGAACATTTCATAACTCGCTGTTTAGGCAGAGCAACAAACATTTTGAAAGACATGTTAGTTTTCCAATAAAACTTCTAATTCCATGAGTGGAGTCTATGGCTGATGCATGTTCTAAACAATCAAGCATTAGCACTGCATAGGGCAACACTGTGCTACAAGGAAGACCAATGCATTTCTCATAATTGTAAAATAAATAACAATAGACCACAACTACTATAAATACATATGCCAAGTGATTACATTAACTACAGAGAACAACTACTACAATAAATACATATGCCAAGTGCTTACAGTAACTACAGAGAACAACTACTACAATAAATACATATGCCAAGTGCTTACAGTAACTACCGACAGCGACTACTACAATAAATACATATGCCAAGTGATTACAGTAACTACAGAGAACAACTACTACAATAAATACATATGCCAAGTGCTTACAGTAACTACCGACAGCGACTACTACAATAAATACATATGCCAGGTGTTACAAAAACTAAAATCTGAGTGACATCCAGTCGGTTATCAGGTAGCAGTAGTTCGTACATGACCGCTAGGTGCGTGCGGAACAGTTGAGTCTCGAGATGCTTCTTGAAGGTGGAGAGAGACTCAGCTGATCTTGCGTCACTGGGCAGAATCATGAACCCAAAATACCTCCACATTCATTCATTCATTTTCTAAACCGCTGCTTCCATTTTAGCATTTTGGGTAGCAGGGAAGCTGGAGCCAATTCCAGCTGACTACAGGCCCAAGGCAGGGTTCCCTTAGGACAGGAAGTTGACCCATCGCATGGCCACACATAGACAGACTACCAATCACACACACTCATACCTATAATTTAGAGTACCCAATCAACTTATTGCAAGCCTTTTGGACAGTGGGAGGAAACCGGAACACCCTAAGGAAACCCACATGAACACTGGGAGAGCTTGCAATCTCCACACAGAAAGGCATCCCTGGCTGACCCGGGGATTGAACCCAGGACCTTCTTGCTGTGAGATGACAGCGCTAATCCCTGGACCACATGCAGTATAGTCAGGTATAACACTCAGCTGCTTTATTATATTGTCCTTTCCTCAGTGTGTATTGTACATATAGTATTGTGAATTGTCCTCATTTACTGTTGTTACATTGTCCTTTTCCTTTTTTTATTATGTCTGTTACTCATAATGCACAAAACTGCTACAAATTTTTGCAATAACAATAAATACTCTAATCTAATCTAAACTAATTCAATTCAATTCAGTTTTATTTATATAGCACTTTTTACAACAGATGTTACAAAGCCACTTTACAAAGTCTGGGTCTGAGTCCCGAATGAGCAAGTCAAGACAACGGAGGCAAGGAAAAACTCCTTGTATGTAGTATGGAGTCCGACAAGGTTCAGTCCTAGGACCCCTCTATTATTTACATTATACATGCTCCCACTGTAAGCAGTTATCCGCAAACAATGGATTAGCTTTTACTGCTACAGTGATGACACACAGTTATATGTAGCTTCCCACCAAGATGACAAACTTGAACTAAGCAAGACTGTGCATGATATAAAAGTTTGTCACACGACTTTCTTTGGCTTAACGCTAAAAAAACAGGACTCCTTCTTTTAGGACCAAATGTTGCTAGAGATAAACTGATAAAAAAGCTAATAATAGCTGAATTCTGCTTGCAGGGTGATGCTAATGGCACTGGGCATTTGCATTTTAATTATCTGATAACTGAAAATGCATTGGCATCAACCCAATGCATATATCATCTCAGCAACCTAACACACAACATTTACACCACCAAATAAGACACAGTGTTTCTAGTAATTGTGTATGGCATTGTCCTTCACATTACAGCTAAATCATATGTTTTGCTGCCAGTAACAACAAAAGCAATTAATGTAAAACCTTAAAATAGAGGCCACCTGGCTGGCAAATTCTATTGAACTTCAATAACACATGAACAGAAGGTAAGAGAGACTATTATGATCTCTGAATATTATATGTTTATTACTTTTAATAAGCATGGTTACTATATTTTACATTAATAAAAGTTAAAACTCAGCTTTATATCTTTTTATAACTTTTTATCTTTTTTTTGCTGGTCTAAACAGAGTATTTCAGAGCAGACAGGCTTTTAATCTTAGACATTGTTAAGAAACAAAGAGTCCTGAACCTATTCAAAACATCTGCCGCCTTACCCCCAGTTCTTCCTTTTCTTCCTTTTGTTTTAACAGGCTCAATCTGTCATTCTGTCAGTCCCTCTCTCTAGCTTTCTCCACAAACTATGACTTGGCTAAACACAAACTTGTTGCCTTTTCAAAAGGTGGAGGTCAAAACCAGGGCATGGAGTTGAGTGATGATGCAGTTTTTTTGACCCAAAATTTGTCTTCAGCACACATAAGACAAAGATTTCAGGATTCTTTGTATCACTGCTCAAGTAAAGCACATCTCCTTCAACATATTTATATTTTTGTAATTACCTGCATCACCAGCATTACACAATCAAGAAAACAATTACTGTCTGCCCCTCCAGGGATAATAAATTATCCCCACCTGACAGAGTGTAAGAAACTTTGAGGAGTGGAGCAGGGACATGGGAAGGCGTTTTAAATTGAAGGTGACAAAATCTGAAGCAGTATTAATATGAGCTGCCATTAGGTACATCTAGGGTGCTGTGAAAAAAGTATTTACTCTATTTTTGAATATTTCTCACACTAAATGGTTTCATATCCTCATGTAAAATGTTTCAGTCTTTTACATGGATGTGGAAGAATTTTGGACCACTCACTCTGCAGAATTGCTTTAAGTCAGCCACACCGGAGGAGCATTAACTGCCCTTTTAAGGTCCCAGCTGTATCTTAAAAATCTCTACTAAAACTTTGACTAGGTTGTACCAAACTATTAATTGTGTTATTGTGGAGCCTGTCAGAGGTGCTTTAAATGCTGCTATTTTGTTGGGCAACTCAGTTTCAGCTTCAGATCATGGACAGATGACCAGACATTTCAGTCACCTAAGCCCTGAAGTAGCGCTTTTTAAAAAAAAGTCTAATCAACCTAAATATTCAACTAAATGTAGTTACCTGGTTGACTGAGTAAATAATAGGGCAATTACATCTTCACAAAGAGCAATTCAGTGTCAGATTACTTTTTCTTCTCAATAAATGAATGCATTTTGTGTTTTCTCAGGGTTTTTTTGCCTTGAATTTGATTTAATTTGAAAAAAATCAAAAATAATTATAATATATATGCAAAAACAGAATAAGAACAGCATGAATTAATCTAGCAATGGATTCTATAAGGTGCTGAATATGCTGTGGAGGAATGTTGCATCATGTGGAAATGTGGAGGTGATTGTGCTATGCAGCTAGTGAATATAGGAAAATCCTGCTGTGAACAGCGCTTTCTCTCATTCCAAAAATGCTTGACAGAGTTGAGATCTGGGGAGCCTGCAGGCCACTGAAGCAATCAAAACTCTCTGTCATGTCCTAGGAACCATTCCGATATCTTGTGACTTTATGCATTATCATGCTGGAAGTGTCCATCTGAAGGTAGATAAACTGTAGGCATGAAGAGATGAACTTGGTTAGCAATGTTGTTCACATATGCCATGCTGTTGAGACATTCTTCAGTGGGTATCAGAGGCCCTAAAGTGTGCCAAAAAACACTCCCTACACTATCACTCTGCGACCATGATCCATGCACTCTTGAGCTAAATCCA
Source organism: Arnoldichthys spilopterus (assembly GCA_037974385.1). Classification (NCBI taxonomy): domain Eukaryota; kingdom Metazoa; phylum Chordata; class Actinopteri; order Characiformes; family Lepidarchidae; genus Arnoldichthys; species Arnoldichthys spilopterus. The sequence continues at coordinate 7,588 of JBBPDA010147033.1, forward strand.
GACCTCATTAACAGACCAACCAATGGTTTTCCAGTCCTTAAAAGACTATAGTTCCTGTCCCCACTGATCAGGGAGCTATTTGGTGACAATAGGTGCTTGTGTATCAGAGGAACATTTTTAGCTCTTAGAACCAATAGGGGATGTTCTCCTTTTTTGTGTCTGCACTGCAGGAAGTGAGGAAAATTATAATTTTGAGAACACTGTTATAAGTCATTTTTAGCTCCTACTTCATGATCAGTACCTTCACGCACTAGAGAAATCATAAGTGGGGTTAATGAATGGTGACTGCTATGTGGTGAATACTATTTGATATTAATGTGTCTAAGCTCTCAGATCATGGCAGATCAATCCTCCTAGCAGTGAGAATTATAAGACAAAAAAAAGCCCTTGACGGTGTGTTGCTCTCAAAATACTTTTCAGGTGCACAGATCCTCTCAATGGGCCCCCTGGAATTGTCTGATCTGAAAGAGCCTAATATTCGGTTTTAGTCATTCAAAGACAAAATGTTTCGCATCTTTGACTCTTCTTATCCCCATGCCATTTTCCACATCAGCTTTGCCAGGCTCTAGTAGTTTTGGGCTCTCCATCACATTTCTGGTAAACCCTTAAAACAGTCACAGTTGAAAAGCTCAGGACAATGTGGCCATACTGGGAGATGCTAAGTCTAAACTGAAAACTGATGGCAAAAAGCTGTTTTGACTAATTTGTGACACAAATTGCACTAAGGTGATGGGTTTTTTTTGCCTTACTCAAAGTATGAACAGCATTCAATGACAAAATTGCTAAATTACCTTAAAAATGTGGTCTAAAATAACCACATGACAATCACAAAGCAAAAATTGAATGTCACAACAGAGGCAATGAAAAATTGTAGATTAATGGCTTATTTATGCCAGATAACAATCCACAGTCCTATTACAGCACAGGGAATAGAATCTCTACCATTAGGTCTTTATCTATCAATCTCTATAAAAATTTTTTAGTGGACTTACACATTGGTGGTGAAGACTCCATAGATGATGTCCTGCTCAGGCAGGTAGAAGGTGCTCTGCAGCTCATGGTAGTAGAAGGGTACATCTCCCGAGCGGGAGCAGTTGAGCCTGGCCTTCATGAAGGTAGTCCAGGTGTCTTCAAGCAGGAAGCGGCCACCCACGTCATTTTTACACACGCGTGCTACACGCGAAAACACAGCCTTTCCACAGTCCTGCTCCACTGCTGTCTCCCGCAGAAAGAAGTAAGTGAAGCGGCCAACCTCGTATGCAGAGACAAAGTGAGGCTCTGGGTGGAGGGAAAGAGGAAGAAATAAAAAGAGAAAATAATAATAAATAATGTATAAATTTCAATGCCACAGTAATGGCATGACCTTGAGATTTGAGTTAACATGTTAGCAAATGAGCCAGTGTTAGGCTAATGAACATTTCAGCTGTTTTATAAGGGTTTTGATGAATGTGATATAAAACTGAAATAAAATGAGTGTCATTAACATTTCAGAATATTTTTATGATTCTTTGAAATATTTTAGAGATTTTGGGAAGGCAGGCAGCATAAGAGAGCAATACTGACATCTACTCTTGGGAGTGTAAACCACATAATTACTGGTGCAGTCAGAATAATAGAGACTAACTCCAATGTACAGGGAGTTACAGTAATCTAACCGTGCTAATAAAATCTTTTCAAGATCTTGTTGGAAAAGAAAAGGCTTTACTTATCCCTTATAGACTCACCATTCATTTATTTAGAAAGCCCACCCTTCTGTTGACACACAGTTCTTGTTACCCATCCTCTAGCCCTTCTTCAATAATCATTTTCTGACCACACAGCTGCTCTTGGATGGTCCTGTTTGGGTGGTGGACCATTCTCAATATATTGCAGACAGCAGTCCTGTGATCAAACAATGACCAGTGATTAATGGGCTAGAGGAGGGGTGATAAAATGTGCAGCAGCAGATGGGTTACAGTCTGTGGTTGTACTCCTACACAGATCTCTAATGCTGGTGAGGCTCAAAGTGGCTACTGAGCAGAAGTACAAGTCAGGAGCTTCTAGTGAAGTGAACTTTTGTGTACCATTGAGCCATTTGGAGTTGTACTGGGCAGTCCGGAGGGGGGGCATGCTGCCCAGGCTGCGGTAGATGACAGGGTCACGGCCCGAGAAATCAATGACCGTGGCAGCATAAAGTTCTCCGCTGTCTGTCAGCATGGCAGTGGAGTTGTGTTTGGGGTCATACGGGCAGCGGGCAACTCCGTTAACCGAGTCAATGACCTGGGCAAGGTCTGAGACCGGCCGGGTGGTGCAGACTGGCGAGAAAGCATTCGTACCACACACCAAAAGACGAGGGCCACTCAGGAGGAGGACACGAATGTAATTCTGACACTCATCCTGAGAGAGAGAAAAAGAGACAGAGAGAAATAGAAAAAGAGAGACAGAGAGAGAGAGAGAGAGAGAGAGAGAGAGAGAGGGAGAGAGAGAGGGAGAGAGAGAAGAGTACAGTGATGAAACCACCTGCAGATTTGCCTCACCAGATTATAGTCTTTTCAGTGAAGAGTGATGGGTTGCAGTGTGTCCAACTGAACCTCTCTGAGTGTCAGACAACATTTTTTCAGCTTCATGCAAATATTAAATAAACAATAAACATTTAAGTTTAAACTATGCTTCCCCTTTCTTTTCCTTGCTTTTCACAACAGATTAGACAGAAATGTCCACCTGATGTGGGCAGGGAGTGTGGTGGAATAATAATTAAAATAACTTTATTTATATAGCACCTTTTATACATCTGAATGTATCTGAATCTGAATGCATCTCAAAGTGCTTTACAGGACGTGCAAAAATAAAACAAGTCATACAAAAAAAATAATATTGATAATAAAAAGTTATTAATTAACAAATTATTAATAAATAAATGAATAAATACTAGTATACGACACAAAAAAACGAACCGCTGGGATTAATAAAAAGCCTGTTTTAAAGCTTAAAATAAAGAAAGAGAAAAAGTGACATGTGGAGACCAGAGTACATATCCACATGTGGCAAAAGAAAGTGCAAGTGAATATGTACTGTGGTCTTCATAGAAAGGCATTGTTATAAGAATAGGGCACTCAGGAGCAGAGGCATAGAAGTCAAAGGTTACTATGGTCAATGCCAAATGCAAGCAGCCAATCAGAGTTGGACACAGGAACTGCTTTTAAGAAACGTATTTAAGAGAGAGAGAAATATTCTTTAAAGATGGTACTCCAAAACGAGAAAGGGAAAAAGAGAGAGAGAGAGCGAGAGAGAATAAAATGCAGAGAACAGAGAAATAATATATACTAATGATAATGATAATAAAAATAATAAAAACTATAAATTTACATCAAGATTCTCAACCCCCCTCAAAAGTTCCCCACCCCCACTCCCCTACTGCCCCTTCACCTTTTTCTCACCTCTGTTTTTCCTTTACTCTGACAGGATCTTCGTGTGTCTTCATCCACCCCCCACTCCGCACCCTGTAACACACACCACACATACCACAGTCACACATTATTTGCCTTAACTTGTGTCGAGTAGACAGGATAAGGTGGTTTCTGACACTGGTGCGTGTCGATGTGTATAGGATGGACAAAGGGGAAATCTAGATTTAAGACGTCTCTTATTGACAATTTTTATAGATTACATTTGAGAGAAGGGGGAATGAAGGTGGAGATTAAATATTAAATCAAAAAATCAAATTTGCAGATTTCCTATCTTATCAATTGACCAGGATATGTGTGGTGTTTGAAATTTGTTTCTTTGGTTTTATACTGGAGCTGTAATAATAATAATAATGTAGCCAACAAGTAGCTAACACACATACAATTTGTGGCAACTGTGTGAATGATATAAGCATATAGTCTACATGATGTTAATGGGGCTATAAGCTTCCAGTTCTTGTTGGTTACATTAGCTTTGTAGCTTTGATGTAAAACAAAAAAAGCAGATTGATTGGAATTAAGGAAGAAATGGTACAAATTAAACTTTCTGCCAAAAAGTTTATTTAAATCTAGCACTGCCACTAAAACAACTTGATTGTTTTAACTGGTGATGTAAACAGCATGCTATAGCTTCTCATATTTGATTAAAGCACAAACTGTGAACAGCCCTGCCATTAACTGAGAGTTCCTGAGGCCCATGTTTTAAAAGCCACACAGAGTGAAACAGAAAATCAAAGTTATTTCCCAACAAATCATTCTACAAGGCTTTTTTTCCAGAATCTTTAAAAATGACTTTAAAATGAGAAAATGGACAGCATTCATTGTGCATTTTGCACTGCGTATGTCTTGCATATGTATATCTGGTTCTGGTGCAGAGAGGAACCTGATTACTGACTCAAGAGGGTCTGATATTTTCTCATTAACAAATTCATATTTGGAAATGTGTCATTGTGAATACATTCCACCACACAAAGTGCACCACAATCAGACAGTACAGACAGTGATCCTCACATGGGCAAGTGCCTAACCACTAGGCATCCACTGCCCACCTTAAGTGGTGTTAAACAATCTGCAGAGAGATGTACACATACTCACTGCTGTCACTTCAGCAGGAATTTAGTGTCCAAGAAAAAGGAAGGCAACACTTTGCAGAACCTTTACGTATGCTAGCACTTTTCCCACGTTTGCTTCACTTTTTTTAATTGGAGTAGAAAGGAGCTGATTGCACAATGTGTTTGTTGCTCAGAAAGAGGGTGACTCAGAGGTTTTAATGGAGAGACTTGTCACTTTGGGAGGGAATTACAGCTGTACCAAGTGCTCCGACAGATCCGGCCTGAACATTGCATTCTCACATTCGAGCAAACATTAGTGCCTCTTCTGCTTAAAAGATGCCAAACGCAGCAATTTCATCAGAGCCAAGTAGCTTATGCTTGTGTGGGGTGTGTGTGTGTGTGTGTGTGTGTTTCCGCACGTGTGTGAGTATAAATCAATATTTTCATTCTGAATGCATGCACATGATTTGGCTTCTCTGCTGATAATAAACACACTGTGATAATGCCCTCAGGTAAAACAATGGAACAGCGTATGCCAAATCCCACTTTCTCCTGATTAGCTGTCCAATGGGCCTTCCTCAGATGAGGCTGAACTTGAACCTGCTGCTTTAAACATTACACACAGAGGACTATGCTCTATAAATACACTTAGCCCATTTATCACAATCTTCTCCACTTAAATCTTCTCAAAGTGCCATCAGGAACAATCTCTGGCAGAAATGCACAAACGCTTCAAAGAAGTCTTTGAGAAAAAGTACAAATAACTAACAAAACAAATAAGTCACAGATAAAATAATATATATAAAAACACATATCACACACACACACACACTACTTTTTTAATGTGCACCATTGCTGATACAGACGTTCAACTGTGCACACACTCACTTTCCATGATCTCCACAGCAAAGCACTGCTAAAATAATTGGATGCTCTGAAGGAGCTGCACATGAGCCTAAGGTCACCATGCCCCAGGGGTATAAACCCCCCAAGCACTGTGCTGTGGGGCAGTTCTCCAGAATGATGGAGCATCATCCAATACTTCTGCATTGAGTTAGAGTGGAGTTAGTGATCTGAAATTAATCTAACACCAGTAGCTGACCTCACTAATGCTTTTGTAGTGTCATGCAAATAAATCCTCACAGCAATGTTCCAGCATCTAATCTAAAGTCTTTTCAATGCAGTTTGATTCCATCAATTGATTCAAAAGAAAAAAAATAGATTTGCAATAATATAGATAATTGACTTGTAATAAAGTTAAGCAGTGTAACTCCAGTCAAATCAGTCAACAGTAATAGCACGTAATAGTTCATGGTAGAATAGAGGGATGGGAAATGAATGAATGGAACGAAAAATAGAAATTGTACATATTGTTATGAAAAAGGTAAAGGAGATTAGAAATGTGCAGTTGGCAATGAGGTTTATTCTTTGTTTGAAGTGGGTCACATTCTTGGCTACGGCAGAACAGAAATACATTTTCACACTGTGTAAAGGCCAACTGGTGATTAAAAAGATATTTTAAATATAATAAAAGCACAAAAACATTTCTAGCTGACTACAGGCCCAAGGCGGGGTTCACAGGAGGCCAACCCATCGCAGGGCAACACAGAGACAGACAACCATTCACACACACACTCACATCTATGGGTAGTTTAGAGTATCCAATCAACCTACTGCAGCCTTTGGACAGTGTGTAAGCAACAGAGCACCTGGAGGTGAACACAGGGAGAGCTTGCGAAGTCCGCACAGAAAGGCACCCATGGTCGGACCTTGTTGCTGTGAGACAACAGCACTAACCACTGCACCAAAAGACAATTATAAATATTAAAAAACAATGCTGCAGTGATGATATGGCTTTTCAGAAGCAACAGTCTTCTGAAACAACACCTTCCTATGAATCAAAATAAGCCGAATCAACAACATAAAGAATTAGCTATATTATACTCAGTGCACATTGCAGCGCCATTGCCATCTCTGTATTTTTTCATCTGGTGCTTTCAAGTCCTAATGTAGCAGACCAGCAGATGAATACCATAACCAGTTGCCCAAATCCTCACCAGTGTGGAACAGCCCACTGTGGAATAGCCCAGTACAGATGTTTTCTCCCAGTGGGAAAGCGGCTACTGATTCAGTTCTGTTCCCAGTTTACATTCTGGCCCATAGATGGAGTGGGCTCTAATTTTTAGACCAGGAGTTACAGAAAAGAGACCAGTCTACACAAAACTATATATACTAATATCTGTATTTTCTCTGCTAAATGCACAAAAAAATAAAATGAGAGAAGCAAATACCATGTAATGGTTAAAGTTGAAGACTGGAATTTCTCAGTTCATGTTCAACATTTGGAACATGATGTCTCATGCTGGCAGTCATTCAAAGGAAACAGGGGTTGTGAAGTCTAGGCTTTATTAAGCTGATACATGACAGAGGAAATACAGCATGTTTAAGCGCTCCAATCACAACGTCCATTTTCTACTATGTGTGCGATATACCCAATAACTTGCTTACATCACTTCCACATTCCTAGTGGCAGTGCAAAAGCAAGCGGAAAAACAACCCTAAAGGGTGTGTGGTTCTCAGGTAATTCCTAAGTCCTTATTGTGAAAGAACATATTTTCCACCACAATGCACCCTCCCTGGCAAGTTTGTTGATGTGAGGTGAAGATGCATAATCGCATGAATAACGACCATTCTAGTCTTGAAAAGTTTGGTAGTCAGATTGTTTTATGATGTCCAAAAATGCACAGGTCTTGGGTTTTCCAAGCAACTGAATTGATCTGGGTGCAGTAGCAGAGATGCTAGAATAGAGTATTTTAAAGAGCAGAAGCCAGATGGTTGTGGCCCAAAGCGGCTAGGGTCATGGAGAACAAAATGGCCTTCTAGGAAAGGGGGTAAAGCTACAGAACCATCAAACACAAAGCACAAACAGGCTGACCAGCATTAAATAACCAGCACGATAGACAATGGGGATGAACGCAGAGTAGGCAACACAGTGGCCAGACAAAGATTCTCATAGGCACAAGGGTATACATAATGAATATATGTGACACACACCTGGCCAGAGGAGGAGACAATGACAAGACACAGCTGTACATGATAACAAGTGGGCAGGGCTAAGGTGGGGCAAGACCCAAAGCATGACAGTGACATTAACAACAACAAAACATAACTTAACATTATGACCACTGACAGATAAAGTGAATAAAATTTACTATTGATGTATTTCATTACAGTGGCACGTGTCGGGGGGTGGGATATACAGGATCTGAAACTCACATGGACAAGGGAACTGGGGCACTTACAGAGACAAAAACTAAGATGTGACAGAATAATAACAACAGACAATAAAACCAAAAAACGCAATAACTGGGGTTGGGGTTTGACAAGGCATGGCAAGATAAGCTGAACATAAACACCAATTGAGGTCTTGACATGGCAGGGAACTTGACTGGCAGCTGGGTTATAGTAACGGAGGTTTTTTTCTAAAATCTGGGCACCTTTTTTAACCTCTAGCTGCTTGTTGCTTGTTTAGTGATAAACCTGTAACTAGACAAATCTCAGTCATCTAGTTATCACAAAGTCTTTGGTTTTTGTGGTTCAGATCCTTATGCCTTCAGATCCTCCTTCCAGCTACAAGAACAGAATGTTTACTTGCTGCCTATTATATCCCATGCCCTGAGATGGGCCACTGTCATGTAATAACTAGATAGTCCATGTTACTCACTTTACCTGTGGGTGGTCATAATGTTATGGCTGACTATTGTAACTCTGACATTTGATATGCTACAAACTAAAGCGTTCCTGTCAGCTTTCCTCACTGCCCACCTGCTCAGATAAGTTCACTGCATCCACCTCAAGTTTTTTTTCCTTCTTTCTTTCTTGACATAACCTTGTTTTTTTCTTCTTCTTGCCTCTGCTGTCCACCTTTCCATGATTCACATATGGAAACTTCTACACGGGTAAACAATGAAAAGCAAAAATTACACTTTGTCATGCATTACAGTGTTTATATATGTGTGGGGTTACACAGGTTTGACTACAGCAACCAGCCTAAATCTTTCCCAGCCCACTGGGATTTCTCTCGATTACCCACTCTGACATTGTCCTGGCTTGGTCTTGAACTGGGCAGTCTCTTTTCAGAAAATCAATTTATCATTGCTCTCTAAAGTCATTAAAGTCTGCCTGTGTGCTGAATGGAGCAGAGAGCAATGGTGTGTTATTCTAGCTGAGGGCAGGGGTTAGGGGTTAGGGTAAATTTATACTGATTATCATCTGCCCTGGGGGGAAGCTTTACAACACTGAAAACAATCAAAGACTCAGCCACTGATAAGCACTGAAAAAACGAAGGTAAAAACACACTTACACAAGCATTACATACACACACACACATACTTGAAACCATTTCCCCAAGCATCTGTTTGATTGCTGCTGCCTTATCAGACTGATTAGGGTCTGGGTCCAGTCTAGCAGGGAACAGTCTGACCAGACATGCATGGCTTTTTCTGTCCTCATAAAACCTTGTGACTCTAATGTTTTTTCTACAGAAAGCCATTAACCCAATGGTTCTTAATCCTAGCACCCATGTGCTCCACACATGACTCAGCTCATGAAGAGGTCTTGCTAGACCTGTGAGGCAGCAGGTCATTTCGTAGCTGGGTCTAAGCCATTTTTGCCAGTAGGGAATAACAAGCAACATTTTTTAAAAATCATCTCTATCGAACCCTGTGGTAAACAAAACTCTCCAATACAGTTTCACTTGTTCTCCCAGGTCTTCACTGGTCCCCTTGCGTCACTGTTGGATATTATACATGCTGTAAGCAGGTTAACAGTACTCAACATTTAACTAAAAATATGCCTTTTATTATTAATATACAGAACTCAGACTGAGGCCTTCTGTTGTCAAAACTCATTAACCACCACAGTTTACAAAGCATGCAGATTTGAGTGGGGTATTTTGGTAAAGTTGCCAGTAGGGACGTCACAATGTGGGATTTGTAGGCTAATGCTCATATCTAATTTTTGTCTTGTCCATATCTGCTGATCCAGATGCAAAAAAGTTTAATACATGTGGAATGCATCTACCTGGATTAAAAAACACATGCATAAAACTTATTTTTTAAAAATGATGTAAAATGAGAAAAAGCCAAACTTCAGTCACATATCAGTCAAATCGAAACAGCTGTCCCATGCCAATATTATTACCTTATTATGTCATTTTTTTATGACACCTCATCATGGATGACAGCACATTACCTGAAACTAAATCTCAGCAAAACAGAGCTCCTGTACATCCCAGGGGATACATCCCCAAGACCTGACCTTGTCATTACCTTTGAGAATGCTGTCATCACTCCCACAATGGAAACATGAAATCTGGGAATTACTCTGGATGAAGATCTCCCATTTTCATCTTATATTAATAAACTTCCCTGAACATGAAGGGAAAATCCATCCCTTCCTCATTACTGACGCTACTCATATTCTCATCCAGCCACCTGTCATCTCAAGACTGGACTACTGAAACCCTCTCCTGGCTGGCATCCTTCTGGAGGCCACAAGACCTCGCCAACAGATTTAGAATGCAGCAGCACGTCTGATCTTCAATACACCAAAGTTCTCACACACGCTCCACTGCTGAGAACCTTTCACTGACTTCCTGTGGCACCTGCATCAGATTTAAAATGTTGATGCTTGCCTACAAAGCCAAAAATGGTCCAGCTCTTTCTTACCTATCTGCAGTAATTAAATCACAGACCACAGCCTGCCCTCTTAGAGCATCCTGCTCAGCCTGGCTGGACTCCCCCCTCTCTCAAAAAATCAAAGACAGACATCAAGACTCTTCTCAGTTTTGACACCTAAGTGGCAACATTTACTTCCCCTGACCGTTAGAACTGCAGAGTCCCTCACTATCTTCAAATGACAACTGAAGACAAACCTCTTCAGACAAACCTCTTAAAACAGCACTTAAGGCAAAAACTACATTTCTTAAACGAACAAACTAGGTTTACTAATGTGAGGGACAGGACTTTTTGTGGACTACAAAGCACCTGTGCAAAATATTTTCCATGATAATATTTAGAATTGTTGTACTTCAAGTAAAGGTTAAAATTTGTTAAAATCTTGCATGAAAGATCAAAAGGATAAGTAATAAATAATGTCTTTACAGCCTGCTTTGGTCATGCTTACCAGCGGTGTCAATATTTGTGCAGAGTAATGTAGCTGAAAAACTGATTCAAACCATCTCTCGTTTTAATTTTTAGGCCAAAAAGTTTAAGATTCTACAGGCTCATTTTATTGTTCTGCTGTATTTTACTCTCCTGGGAGGCAATGCTGGAAATAAGATTTTTCTCAGATAATGTGTGCGCACACACACATACACACAAACTGCACATTCAAAAGAGCTCTCTGTCACTTTGAAACTTTGATGTCTCTGGGCTTTTGACAGATACAGAGTGTGGGGGATTAGAAGAACTCTCAAAGTAAATGGAGCTCCCTTAACACACACAAACACAATCAGAAGTACAGATACTGAAGTTTGTGCCGGAAATTCTCTCATTCTCATCTGCATCCAACTGATGCAGATATATATTTATGAAAGGGAGAGACTGGGACTTTGTCCACCTTGACTTGGATGTGTGAAGAAATACTGAGTAACATTTATTTAAATAACACCTCTGTAGGCCATGTTAATGTAATTAAATTAAACAAGTCTGAAAAACCACATCTGGCTGTTAAACACTGTTATGTGGGCAGTGGAGGCCTAGTGGTTAGGACACTGCCTTTGGGACCTGAAGGTCGTAGGTTCGAGACCCGGCCCGGGCACTACTGAGGTATCCTTGAGCAAGGTACCGTCCCACTACACTGCTCCCTGGGTGCTGTTGGTAGATGCCCGCTGCTCCATGTTTGCACATTTGATGGGTTAAATGCAGAGGTCACATTTCGTTGTGGTGCTTGAGTGTGTTCACAATGACAAAGAGTCACTTTCACTTCACTTTCAACTGGTTTGTAAATAGGGATGCACTAAAATGTAGCAATTTTCAACCAAAATGGCATTTAACGCTATTAAAACATTAAAAATGTGGACAGAATCAACATTAACGATTAAACAGGCCTATGATGAAGTGTCAAAATCTAAGGCTATAAAAATCATTTGAATGGTGTAGAAATGAATTTTGTGATAAATATTGATCAATAAACATAGTTTGTTCCTTTCATGCTCTGGCAATGGTCAGCTGCATTTAAAGAGTTAAAGCCACAGCTAATAAAACATATTAAAATGTTAAGCTATTTGTAATTGCTGTGGATGGGAAACAAAGCCAAGTGACTTGTCCACCACACTGTTGAAGCTAAAACAAAAGGGTCTGCTAGCACCCACACCATCTGTAACTGAAGGTGTTAAAATGACAAGAACAGATTCACAAACGCCAGAGTCCAAGTGCAAAAAATAACAGACAAATAATGAAACTGAAGGGGCTTTATTTTGCCGATCCAATGCAAAATGTAAAGTGCAAGGTGCAACTAACATTTATGAGCATGTCCAAATCCATTTTGCTATTTTGACAGCACAAAACATTTGCTTTAGATGTGGTTTTTGTTTGTCACACACCTTTTCATAACTGTTATTTCTTTCAAATTAGTAAATGCAATAAAAAATATTACACTGATACATTTCTTTAAGCAATTTTTGGCTGATACAATTCCAATGTGACTGCGGATCCCAATTGAAAATGAATCTTCATTCATCTCTCTCGCATGATAAGAGCCACACACAGAGCCAGACGGGTTCATCCATCAAGTGGGTAAACAGTTCTGAGGGTCGGAGGTCAGCTGCCTATGGACGTTCAGAAGGGTTCTGTTTTTAGTCCACCACACTCCTGCTGCACACTCATCACTATCTCTCTCAAACTATCTCTCAGTCATTTCTCTCTTTCGCATCGCAGCTTTGCATGCAGAAACATGACTAGACTGCATTTCTCTCAGTAAACATGGGGTTTAGAGTGACAGTCCTATAAGAGCCGTGCTATACGGAATAGACAAACAGATGTGGAACAACTGCGAAAAGATCATTTTCATTGCTTCTAGATCAGTAAGCAACAAAGTGTGTATGTGTGTGTTTGTGTGTGTGTGTGTGTGTGTGTGTGTGTTTGTCTGTGTGTGTGTGTGTGTGTGTGTGTGTGTGTGTGTGTGTGTGTGTGTGTGTGTGTGTGTGTGTGT
>JBBPDA010147067.1:0-20291 GCA_037974385.1 Arnoldichthys spilopterus
ATATAGATATAGATATTGTTTTCAGAGTGAAGGGTATATAGGATACATTTTTAAACTTGCTTACATGACATTTGATCATGAAAACTTGATCATCTTTATATAACTTATTAATTAATATATATAAGATTGATTTCAGTATTAAATGGTTTATGAAATACTTGAACCAACAGACCAAAAACATACCAACACTTTTTTTCTTTCTCTATTTAGACTGACTGAGAAGCACCAGGATGAATGAAAATGCTGCTATGACTGGACACTAAAGTACACCTGACAGAGCAACAGTGTGCCTTATATATGGTGTTTTATGACTGGGATAATAGGTCCATGGATTTTTCTATGGGATATTACTGTAATTTATGGTAATTCATCATATTATCAGGATTAAATTGTTGCTATCCTTACAAAACCTTGTATCTCCATTTTTGTCATGTTTACCTATATTAATATTGTTGTAACTTGATATAATGATATAAACCTTAATATAATGTAATTTGTTTACACTGTTTCAAAATGTAATGATGAATGGATGAATAGAAATGGTCCAGATTGATGTGTTGCATTGACATAAACATTGGACATTAAGAATAACATTTTTCCATTTTCTGTAAAGTTACTTATTGGAGATACAAGGATTTGTTCTGATAGTGATGATGGAGCCTGATCATCTTGTAAATAATAAAAGACTGAAACACTGTCACTGGACACATACACTTTCTTTTGTATATTTTAGAAAAATATAATGCTAAAGTTTCCTAACCAATTAAGAATGTCTTCTCTGCTATAAGAAAAAAGTAGCCACAGCTTACAGTAATTTTTAGGTCAGACACCAGGCTTATCACAGGGAAACACTGTTTTACTAGTCAACACCTTTTCCCCTGAATATCCTTGGTATTGTCTCCACATTATTAAGTGTGTATTATTTCCTGTAAATGTCCCCCACTAGAGGGAAGTGTACTCTTAACCTGGAGATTTTCTCCTTACATAGTCTTCTACAGTATATGATGAGCTGCACACTGATGTGTAATATATTGCTTTAAGCATACAGTGTGTGTCTCATAGACAGTTTATGTTTAGCATTAATGTACTTACCACTGAGACAAGAGCTTTGAACTGTAGACTGCTTAAGTAACTCCAAAAGCTCAATGAGAAAAGTCCTTGTGTTGCACTTTTGTTCTGTCTAATGATTTTTTTATAGCTTGCTCATAAGTAAAACATGTCCACACTGTGGACGTAATATACACCTGGTCCAGTTTGTGTTTTATTACAGTTCTGTAACTTGTTTGACATTTTAAAGAAGTGAGACTGAAAGGAACAATAAAATGCCACCTGTCTCCTCTTCAGCTCAATTTCTACACCTAACCCACAGAAACGGTCAGAACATCCTGCCACAGGTGCATAAACTTTTACATTTGAACTTGAACTGAATTATGGGAGTTTATTAAGCCCGTATTGTCAGGTACCACCGTGCTGTACCTGTTTGGAGTATACTTTGTGTGTGTGTGTGGTATATTGAAAGCTCAAAAAATTGGACAACAAAATGTCATTTAAACTAGTCAAAAACAATAATTTATTTGAATTTTACGTAAGCATCTCTAACAACTTCACTTTGTGTAGTAATTGATGTTCCAGTATTAAGTTAATTCAGTGGGATGGTCCTTTATTAGTAAGTCCATAATTTGAAGTTGTTGATAATGAGAATGTATTTAAAAATGCAGATGAAAAATTGGGATCGAGTGTAGTATTAGAGTGTAGTTTTTTGTAACACGTTACTGAAAGGCAGCATTTCTAAGGCTACATGACACATGCATATGCTTTTTATGACAACTGACAAACACATTAACAAGCATTATTCCAACAAGCATCAGTGTCATAAAAGCTGCTTTAATCAAATTCACCTCCAAACGTTTAATGACATGACGCTTTTGGGTATAAGCCTTCACAAATGTGTATAATGTGGGCAAATAAAAAGTGTCATGTAGCCTTAAGAATGCTGCTTCTCAGTGAAGAATCATTTAGAAACTTTATCACATGATAAAGATTTTGGGGAACAAAAAGTTTTGGTCTTGGGAGCTGTTTTTTTTTTCACATCTACTTAAAAGTGTTGCACAGTGCATGGACCAACAAGGCCAAACAAAATAGATCTTTACAATGTCAAACGATGTAACTGATAATCTTATGCCACAATGGGACTACTGTATATGCTAATGTTGGCCGTCCTGATATAAATGTAAATTCCTCTGCATTAAACCAGTAATAGTAAAAAACAAGCACTTGCTTAAAGCAACAAATATCACCCAAAAATGGCACACCTATGCATATGAGATATTAAAGCATACAAACCAATTTTAAACAAAACAGAAAATTGAAGTGACTTTTTATTGTTGATAATTCTCCTTTTTGTATGCCTGTGCAAGATCCCACCTTTAGGATAGGTAGCTCAGTAGGAGGGATAGGCTAAATAGCTCAGTGACGAAGCATTTTAAACTGGAATCTCTATGTAGCACTATGTAGTGGAGTTTAACTCCAATGAGATAGAATGGGGTTGACAGTGTTCTGAAAAACACATATAACATCACAGCAGTTATAAAGAAAGGATGCATTTGCAGGTGGATTGTGGATGGATAGGATCTTGGCCAAAAGGCTTCATTAAAGTAATCTTGTGGTTTTCTAATGAACTTTAAATGCATCTTATTCAAAAAGTCAATGTTGTAAATGAGATTTAAGTGTAAAGAACCTGCACATCATGTCGAGTTTTATGCAAGTGAATGTCTTTTCTTTCACAATCTGTCCAATCCAAGAATCATTTATGAACTCTTACTTTTAAGGGTGTGCAGACCAGGGTGTGTTCATACTTTTATTTCACACTGTCAAATATTTTGAATATTAGTTCCATGGTATTTTCTAAATTTATGGCAGTTACTAAGTATTAAGTTTATTCATCCATCCGTTTTCTAAACCGCTTCTTCCGTTTCTGGATTTTGGGAAAGCTAGAGCCAATCCCAGCTGACTGTGGGTCCAAGGCGGGGTACACCCAGGACAGGAGACCAACCTATTGCAGGGCATCACATAGACAGACAACCATTTATACATACATTCACACCTACAGGCAATTTTAGAGTATCCAATCAACCTACTGCAAGCTTTTGGACAGTGGGTGGAAACCGGAGCAAACACAGAGAGAATAATAAGTCTTAAGGTTAAAAATGAATAGAAGAAACCTTCAAGTTCAACTGGTTAATTGTACTAACAGTGAATGTAGTGATAGTGCACGTCACCGATTTTACACTTCTTGTTGTTTAAAGGTGGGGGGTTTTCAACTGCAGCCCCCCAGACGACCATTCTTTGCATATTTTCCAAGGTGATTTCCTAGGTCAAACTTTTGCAACTCAGTTTATTACAGTTAAACAAATCACTTGACTGTTCACAAACTCAGTCAATTGTGTAATGCCGCATAGCAACATTGCAGAACAGCAGTCAATGCCTTTAGTCGTGTAAAGGGTTAGGTCAGAAAGCACGGATACAACACGAGCTGTCAGTCATGTCAGGCCTGCATGCCTTGCACTTGTGCTCCTGGAACCCGCAAATCATACATCCTCTACCACAGCATCCTTTAAGAGCTGACTGAACTGCCTCAGGTACATACAGTGTTACTTCAAAGAGACTCAGACATAATGAAGAAGCTTCTTTTTGTCACAACACCACACAAACAGACAAAATGTGATTAAAGTAGATGTGAAAGGAGTTTTACAGAGGAACTTATCCACTGAAGTGAAAGAAGGCTGATTTTTCTCATTTTCAGATTCTCACATCTTCTAAAAACATGTTAACGGAACTGAAATATAGTTCTGCACCTTAGAGGAGGGAGAAAAGTGAGCTCTCTATACATACTGATATATAATGCCATTATGTTTATATTTCTAGTGGTGACTGGCACGCTAGTCGCTCTTGTGCACTGATCTGGGATCAAAGTTCACTATTGTAATTTAAATCTGTCCCAGTAAAACCCAAACTAAACAAACAAAGAAAAAAAACAAAACACTGATCACAGATCAGTAGAAAGTGGCAAAACCATTCAAGATGACTTTGAATAAGAAACCGTGGTTGTGAATTGTGGTAGAATGCCATTGTTTCTTTTCTCACAGTTCTTACCATGAGGCAGTACCTCTTAAAACTCTTTGAAAATCGAGCACCACAAAGACTTTTTGGAGTGATGTAATAGGATAAAACCTTTCAAGAAACTTCAAGAACCATGTTTGTAAATGAGATGCATGAGTGTGAAGAACATTATAAAAAGTTTTGTCAACTGGTTTTAGGCACATACAATAGTACATTTTTTGATTGACTTACAGTTCATTTAGTTGTACAACCCAGAAGGTCAAGTGCAAACTACAGAAACGTTGAGATATTTTAAAGTTTCAAAGGGGAATTCCACCAAATGTTGCAAACATTTCTGTTAATAATTTGAGAAGCTTCAATATTAAATAGAGAAACTTCTATTTCTTTATATCGATGGTAATAGGAACTGGTCATGAAGCTGAAAAAACACAAAAATAGCTATTTGACTTATCTAATACTACTATTTGACCTGTGTGTGTTTTCTAAGTTTTTATATGTAATGTTGATAAGGATTAAATGGTGGTAAAGCTGGAAAAATAATTATTATTATACTATTTCTTTGCCTTTCATCACACTGCTTGTACCTTTTGAAAACTAAGCCTACATTATCACAAAACTATCATAAAACAAGACATGTCAGACATCAAGCAAAATATTCATAACCATTTTATGCAATAGGAACTTATAGGATAGCTTTTACAGGTATTAAATACTTTGGATGTCTGGTTCCTATCACTACCACAATTGTAAGTCAGTACGTTTCTCTAGAATTAAGCATTTTACATTCAAACACCCCAAACGACTTTGCTTACATCTTAATCAAGAGGAAACCTCACTCATGGGCAGCCAAACAACAGGGGTAGAAGGGATCGAAGCCAAGGGGGCCACACCTAGGATGCCAGGATTTGCCGGTCAGCCTTCTGGAGGTGTTGTGGACCTGCCATCAAAAAACCAGAGAAAAAGGGGGCCCACCTGATGACCACGATAAAGCCGACACCCCCCACCCCAAAGTATATCAACTACTTCAGTATTGCACACACAGATATGCTATAAAAGAACCTCTTTGGTTTTCTTAATAACTGTTCAGTAAGTGTTGCTTTATAGAACTATTGATGCACCTCCACATAATCTTGAGGTTCTATACCAATCAAGGTGTTCTCCTGGAGCAGATCATTTAAGCCAGGAACCACTAGGGAACCTTTATTCTTATACAGTATAAAAGGTAAAACTGGAGTATCTTACTCACATGCACCCACACACATAGGTACAGTGTGAGGAGCAACAAAGGAGTATCTTACTCATCCATTATCATGCTGAGGTAACAGAGATAACGTTAAGGTTACAGGTGACAGTCAGACCATAGCATGTTCCATTCGTCAAACACTCCCCTTCTTTACACAGGAAGTGTGTGCATTGTAGTACTTTGTGTTGTTTTGACTTTGATGTGTTGCACAAGGCTGTATGATCATGAAGAGAAGTAGTGTAAAGTTCTTCTTTTCATTATGCATTACACATCTGATCAGTCACATTCAAACATGGATTAAAATCACAACTGTCTTTTATATACTATTCAATTCCGCCACTTTCTTATCAAAATCTTTCAACTATATTTAATGTTTAATGAGTACTTTCTTGAGTTATATCATTTTTAGTGCAAACATTTATAACCATAATTTAAATACTGAAAATTACAAAACTAAAATTATATTTTCTTTCTCAAAAAAAGGAAAAACAGGTCAACATTTTACCCTTTTAAAACAGTGCCTATAGAAAACAGATATTATTTGCCAACATTAATTAATTTTACATTTTTTAGTCATTTTTATAATTTAAATAAACAAAAAATAGAAAAGTTATTTTTAAAAAGTGAGTACTTTTTCAATTTTTTACTTATTTTTTGCTGTTTTCTTTGCTATTAAAGTGTGTGGTGTCGTCATGCCGAGATCTAAGGAATGCACCATGGCTATCAGAAAGAAAAGTTGTGGATCCTTGAGTCTGGCAAGGAAATCACAAAGATCTGTAAATTATTTGAAATTATTCATTCAGCTTTAAGGAAAATCATCTAGAAGTGGAATAGATTTCAAGTGACTGCCAATATGTTCAGGACAGGCTTCCCCAGCAAATTTAGCTATTGAGCAGACAATTACATATAAAAAAGACATCTAAAGACACTATTGAACTGTTGGTGTAAATGTGCATGTCTACAACAGGAAAAAGAGGGCAATTTGACCTAAATGAACAAAACCCTTTGCTCTCCAGAAAGAACATTAGAGCAAGACTACAGTTTGCTGAAAAGCATACAGGCAAACCAGGACCTGGGCAGCTTGCAGTCATTGACTCAGCTATGAATTCTGCATTAAATCAAAGCATGCTTAAAGATAAAGTGAGGCCATCTGTCCAAGAGTTAAAGTTGGACCAGAGGTGGACCTTTAAATAGGGTAATGATCGCACTAGCAAATCCACCAAGGCTCAAAAAGAAGAAATGAGTTTTTTTAAACCCAACTGAAATGTTGTGTGGGATTTGAAAAGGGCAGTACTTGGAAAAAACTCACAAACATCATGATATCAATGTAAGGTATTTCACATGAAAGAATGGTAAAAACTTCAGCAAGTTGTCAGAGACTGGTGGACATTTATGCAAAAACCAACAATAAGTTATTTCTACTAAAGGGGGCAATAAAGCTAAACTTACTTAACTTATTTTACATTTTATGTTGAATAAATGATTGAAAAGCTAATTTCCTTATACCTTCATTCAAGTATATCACCTTAATCAACTCAACTGTTGGGACTCTAGGTGAAATATTCGTTTGTTCAAAATGTACAAAAAATGACATGGTGCGCTTTCACTTGACTATGTGTTTCTAATAATAAGGCAGATTGTGTTGCACGTACTAACATTAACATTTTAATTAATTTATTCAAATAAAATAATTGTTCATTTTAAAGAAAAATGTCATGGGGCAATATATTTTAAGCTGTAATTTTTCCAGTCCTTGTGAATTTTCTATACAATCAAAAGAGCAGCCATAATTATTTTTAGTCAGTGACATCCAATCTCTATTCACAGTCTCAGTTCAAATATATTTCTGTATTTTTGTATGATGTACAAAGTATTTGAATGTTCTGTGGAAAAAGCACGTTTCTTCTTGCCATGTTCAAGCTTGCCAGTCTTTCTCAGTGGTTATAGAATCAGAGTATTAACTTAAAGCTGTAATCCAGAACGGAGTGCTCTTCTTCAGATTTAAACCATAACAGTTGTGAAGAATACCCAAATCTGTTCTCACTTTGATCTGAAAGGTCATTTGCACTTAGGAGACTCGAATAGCAGCATATTCGGAGGTCTCTTCTGGATGACTGACTCTGACTGGGCCCCGTGACATAACCTTGTGATTTAGGGCAGCATACACCAGAGGACTCTCTTCTTCCGTATCCTCCATGTTGAAGCGTTCACAGCTCTGGCCTGGCCTTGCTCTGTGATTGACTGGATGACTTCTGGGTGTGTCGTCTCTGAGAGAGGACACTCTTATAGGAGCATTATCGTAGATACTGTCTGCTGGCTGATTGAGCTGGGCTGGAAGACAGTGGGTGTTGCCACGTGGACTGGTGTCTTGAACAGGTGAAGTAAAATAAGGTGGCTGGTTTGCACTGGACTGCAGACAAGATGGAAAGCGGTGAGATACAGTGACTGTAAATAAACAATATTTTTTTAATAGAGAGCTGAACTCAAATAGTTCTTGAGAGAATTTTTGGAAAATAAGAGAAATATAATCATTGCCATATCAAAACATAGAAAATAAAGTTTTTCAAGACACCAATGACTCTACTCTGGTACTGCTAGAATAATTTGATGATAAACAGAAATTACCACCAGAAATATACTTCTTAAGCCATTTAATGTAAGACAATCAAAGCAAAATTTAAAAGAGAAAGTAACTCTGATTGACAAAGTTTTATATTAATTGATGGTAATTTCTAACAGCATTGTAATAGTAATTCACAAAAACATTAATCTGCATTATACATTTTTTGAAATATTAAGTGTTTAGTTAACTGAAAATTTTAGGTCAACCACAGTTACTTATTTTCTAAGTTAAAACACTGCATTTGTTGTCCTCATGTCCAACTATTGATGTATGATAAGAACTGTTTTTCAACTGTTGTGATTCATCTAAAATAATGTAATCTGAACAATTTGCCTTGGATGAACATCTAACAGTGCTCATTTGAACCTTCTTTGAACTTTTTTGTATTGTTTATGCTTCTATAATAACCCAGAATTTTCGATTCCTTTGTTATTCCATGGGACCAAAATACTTTAATATGATTTATAAATAAATCACTTTTTTTGGTTTGATTGCTTTGAAAAATAAACTTCAAGGTCAAAGAAAACATATGTACCAAAGTAAATGTAAAGTCATTTACAAACAATTTTTTTTTCATTCTTATAAAGTTGCGCACTGTACCTGATTGCCAGCTGTCTTTTCCTGTTTTGGTCCTATTCAAAATAAAAAATCAGTTCAGATCTGAGCATATAAAAACAGAACATTATATATATACTATACCACTAAACACAATGTTAAGTTTAGTTTGTAGAAGAAAAATTCATACTTTGACATCGGATGATGAGTAGAGGTACGGTGACCACCAGGAGGATCAGCACTAGAATCCCACTGCAGATGTACACATAGGGCCACAGCCATTCTGTATTTTCGGACACACTCCGAGAGCCATCTAAAACAATGTGTTTTTGACCATAAGAGAAATACATGTAATACATGGCATATTGCTAAAACAATGAGAACAATGAGTGGAAGTTAGAACAACATGCAGGAAAGAATATGAACTGTTTTTAATGATGATAAATATGATGCATCTCTCATTATACAGACTACATTACTTCAGTTTGGTTAATTGTTTATTAAATGAGGTTTAAGGTGATCTTACTTGTCGTTTTGTTCTCACTCTTCACAACTTCAAAGTCTGTGTGCGAAGCTGAAAAATTACAGGAAATGAATAAAGCTGTCAGTATTAAAGCACTTGATCTGAACAGTTACTTACAAATAACAAGAGACTTTGGGTTTGTATTTGGTCAAACAAACATATAAGAATATATAAAGCAAGGTGTAATTACCTGTCACAGTAACATTAATATTATGGCTTACAATTACAGGTTCATCTAATTTGCACCTGTAAAGACCAGCATCTTCCATGGATAAACTCTGGAAAATCAGGAATGATATACTTTTTATCCTAGTAATATTACTCCATTCTGTTGCAGTGTTGTTGGAGTGGTTCAAAGGTTTGCAGTTATTTTTCTCATCAATTCTGCACCACGACACTGGAAAGTTATTTGTACTTTTGCACTGTGAATTAGTCTCTACAGAGCAATTGATCTTAAGCATCATCATTTCCGGAGCTTTCCACACAGTGTTTCGAGGAACTCTGATATACGGGATACAGTCCAGTGTAGACTCTAAAGAGCACAATAGAGAGAGAGAGAGAGAGAGAGACAGAGACAACAATTTCAGTGAAAAGTGACATATGTGGATGGGTGAATATAACATAAAATAAAAGTCCTATGTATTTCCAGAACAGTGTATCCAAACAAACATACAGGAACGTGTATTTTTGCCGCCGACCCCCCAACCCCATTCCCCCCGCACTACCAACACCACCCACACCACCACCACCACCACCTCTCACACAGACACTGCAAACAAGAAATAGGAGCAGAACGTCATCTGCTCATTTCTCAAAAATCACACTTTTTTTTTTTTACATTTCTTTGCAGTAGGAGTGTGTTTTGCATTACAAGAGGAAGGTAAGATGATGAAAGTTAGCTGCCTAACTCTTCCACTCTGATCCTGAAACACATCCTGCTTTTTTTCATCAACACACTGTTTTTAGTATTATGTTCCTAAAAATGAGTGCCAATAAGGGTTTTTTGCATCATTCCGTGGAACCATTATGGTTTTCCTCAAGAACCTTTCAATTGATGAAGCATTTCTGTAAATTACAATAAACAGACTATAAAAGTTTTAAGAAACTTTACATAAGTGAAGATTTGTCACAAGCACCACAAAAAATGTGACCTCTGCATTTAACCCATCACACATGGAGCAGCAGGCAGCTATCAACAGCACCCAGGGAGCAGTGTACTTTGCTCAAGGGTACCTCAGTGGTGCCCAGGCAGGGATTTAAACCTGCGACCTTCAGGTCCCAAAGGCAGAGGCCTAACCACTAGTCCAACACTTCTCGGTAATGTAAAGTTTTTTGAACAAACATTTTTTGCAGGATTTATTAACAAATGCAGTTTTTTAGGGCACTAAAATGTTCCTTCTGTTGCATCACTTAATAAACTGAAAGGGGGAAGGTTCCCAGGAGTATGAGAGTTTGAGTTCTTTCTGCAATACAAAAGAAATGATAAAGAAGAACTGGCTTTTTGTCACTGTTGTAAAGCCTTTAAAAATTGTAAAGTTCAGTTACCAGTGAGAAACTATAAGCTACATTAAAGTAATTCAATGAGGTCTAAACCTGTAACCCTGTGATTATTGAAAAATGCACCATGAACAATTGTATGTGCAAAGTTCCAATTTTATTCATTCATTATTCACGTTTTTCTATTTTGCATATTTTTTTTCTGACTATCATTTATGTAGTTATTTTTAAAGACACCAAAGATTATTATCATTAGCTTTGATTCCACATTATTCATCTATGGAGAAGAACCACTACTGTCACCTTCATTTTTAAGCACGTACGCTTAATTTGGGTCCGAGAAACAGATTTAAAATGTCTTTCAGATGTTATATTCAGTGCCTGCAGAGCCAGGTTACTTTTGTAACCAAAAGAGGCAACACAGTGAAACACAGCAAGACTAACAATAGGACGGTATCCAAGACCTGGTTAAGACTGGTACCAGACTTGATGTGACCATTGGAAGTTTTCCACAAGGAATCCGTTTTGGCCCCACAGTTTCTAATATGTAACCAATAACATGTCTAGTCTCAGAATTACATTCTCTGTCAATGATGAATAATGTAGAATAAGAACAGCTGGTCCTGGATCAGGTCAAATGAGCAGTTAGGTACACATGCATTTAGCACCATATGATGTAAATAAAAAAGATGCTGATCCAGCCTGTGTGTATCATGTAGGAAAGGACTCACCTTGAGTATTTCCACAGATTGCGCAAGAAAGCCACAGCAGCATGGCAAGGCTGTTGATGATGTGGAAGACAGAAGACGCCATGAACGATTACCCTTAACCGGACACAGATGAAGATCAGATCAGCCTAACGCTGCAGGCGTACAGAGCTTTAACACGCATGACCTCTCAGAAGTGTGTGGGAGAAAGAACACAGTTAATGTTTTGTTCGTTTGTTTCACCTGTAATCTGTGTTTCTCTTTCACTCTCCTACTTCTCCTTTATGAGATGTGTCTGTAACACGCTGGGTGTGTGTTACCTTTTGTGTGTTGTGGTTAGACACGTCTTTAACCTGAACGTAGTCCCAAGTCAACAGCTCCATCGCATGGATCACCGCTGTACTTGAACTTCTAAGAGCACTGTATGTGTTATCTAAGGCCACGTATTTTCTTGTGTTGAGGACTGTAATCACACATCATAAAGACCCATGAAGGCTGAGCTTCTGTGAGGCAGAAGATTCAACTGTGCCCAAGCACATCAAGGGTTTGTGTATACCAATACAAATACGAACCCCATTTCCCTAAGAGTGTGCTGCAGGCATCAAATTTCAAATCTAAATTTGATTGTATTTAACAAAATGCAAATAAGCTGAAATCAGTGAACAAATAGGAAAACTTTTCTTTGAACTATGAGTTAAATAAAAGTTCAAGAGAGTTAAAAAAAAATACACACATTCTTGTCTTTATTGTATTTTATAGAAAATCCCAAATTTTCTGGAAATGGGGTTTGTATATCAATGTATTTTTGTGTGCAATCTTTACTGTGCAATCTTTAAGGAGGCTCTGAGTCCAAGAATTTCATTGCTGGTAATGATGTTTCATTGTTACCTGTATATGACAATAAACTTGAACTTGAACTAAAAAGATATTAAATCGCGCACGCGTATGCATAGACTTAAATATTAATAATATATAGTAATTAAATATTTCTACAAAGTTTAGGCATTTCTTATTTGCTGAACTTAAATTAAATTGAAAAAGATAAACATAAAATGTAGCATGAGCATAAGTTTGGGAATCTAATCAGTAATTAGTAAAATCCCCTTTACCTGAAGGGGTCTCCAAATGTTTCCTGTATTCAGCAAACAGTATTTTATTTTATTAGACCTGCTAATGGCCAATGCATCACTATTCATGTGCCTCCCAAAACCTTTCTTTAGTTAAAAGTTTCCAGATTTCAGACCAGGCAACACACACTATGCACATTTTACTGCTTTATTTAATCTTGCACACATTTCATACCTGCAACCATCTGACCCAAGAAAGAGTGTACTGTCGCCAAAACTGTATCATAGCGACATCTAGTGGTTCTAAAATATTACAGCAGCAATAATCTCAAAGTGATTCAGCAAACACACGAACATGTTGATTTATTATATAGTTCTAGTCCAAAATGTGCTCAAAAAGCACAGAACCCTTCGTGTTCATTTTGGGAGTTTGATTATTATGTTTGCTTTGTAAAGGGCTACAGAAATATGTAATATTTTGTTTATTCATTTGTTGGCCGTCATTATACTACCAAAAGGGAAGCAGTAGAAGAACCAGTGCAGTCCTCTGTAGAACCTTAATGTCATGCAGTGGTCTTCATCACTTTGAGGATTTTTCAGTGAAACTTTTCATAAAGACACTTCACACTTACACATCACATTTACAGAATGGTTCTTTTAAAGAACATCCATCGAAAGGTTCTTCAGGGAGCCAAAAATGGAATCAAATAAATAAATAATATAAATTAACCTCAATACCATGTTCCTGTGTGTTACAAATGCATGGCCAGTGTTTTCACACTCCCTTCTAGTTAATGGAATATGAAGCAAAAATATTGGAAAAACTGTCTTCAAAAACACAGATCCAAATAATTAGTTATTACATTTGTTGCCAAAGATCTTTATCAGTAGATTATCAAATTCATGAATTTGTTGTTGCAGCCGTATTGTATATTACTGTAATATATACTATGTTTGCAAACTGTATAAAGTTTTGTGTTGTTTCTTTGGTTGGTATTACTGATTGTACAGATCAGATTAATTATTTGTTTTTATTTATATTCATTTTAGCAACAGCAGCAACATTGGCAGTGAAAACATATTTCTTTGGTTTATTTTATTGATGAAGATTGCACTTCCATATACTGTGTATGTGTGTGTTTGCACGAATGTATTTGTGATTCCTGTTCTAAAGTCTTCTACCAGTATGTTTGTGCTACTGCTAGGATGAAGGGTGTAATTGTGATGCACTGATTAGAACCAAGTCGCGCTGTACTGTCTCCTGAACCTTCAGACGGACAGAAAAATGATGCAGATAAAATGCAGCTACGAAATGAAAGTTCAGTTTCTTATACGTCTGTATGAAAACGTTATTCTTACCACAGTTTTACTTCATCTGAAATGTAAATACTTCATCATTAAGGTTATTATTAGGATCATTAGGCTGTTTATTAATACTGATCTTTATTATTATAAAAATGACCACAGAAAGAGTATCATAAACATTGCAAACATGACAATTTACAAATACTGGGATGGGGTGACCTCCTTTCCTGGGTGAACCCTGCCTTGGGCCCAAAGTCAGCTGGGATTGGCTTCAGCTTTCTTGGGACTTGAAATTGAAGGAGTGGTTTAAAAAATGGACGGATGGAAAAATATTCACAGATAATATTTGTAATTAAATAGCTGTGAACTGATCTTGTTTCCTGTAGAAATGACCAGACACTCTGACACTTCACAGATTGCCAGAATGTCCCTACAGGAGATTGTTGATGTCATTTTCAGCCTGAGTGATGAGTATGTTCATGTTTACATATCAAAATGTCACACAATTTTTTTGTGTTTCTGTCATTATCGCATGTTCTTCAAGATCCCCAAAAGAGCATCTGATGTGATCTGTGAGCTTGCTGAAGACCTTGCAGGTGAAATCATTGCTCCTCTGCTGAAGGCGATCTGTAGTGTTGCCTCTGCTAAACTGTCAGTAACACCAAAGGCAGCGATGAGGATGACAGCAGAGAGGTGTGCTGTTTGGGTGATGCTGGAGATCCTCTCAGCCAAGTTAATGGAAACTGATTGTAAGAAGGACAAACTGGAAACTGGAGGAAAAATCAATGTGAAGGAAGTATGAACAATGACTGAGCCAGACATAGCAGCAGTAACTGGTACAATTATGATGACTGTACTTCATATGATGGAGGGCAGCTGTGCTGAAAAATCTGAGATTCATCAAATTCTGATTCTGCTAGTTATTGTTGCTAAGTAGATCAAATGCATGGTGGATAATTATCACTTTAACGAAGGCAAGAACATCTTAGTACCTGCCAATTGTGACCTGCTACACTCTATGGCTTCTTTGACTCTCAGCCAAGTTCTTCTCTACAGCCTTAAACATCAACTGGACCTGGATGTGTTGGAGGTAATAGCTCCGTCAGTGTACCTGAGAGACGTCATTCTCTACAAGGTGGACTCTACAGGTGCATATATTGCGAGGACTATTATTGCGACCATAGACGCATTATTATCATCCAGTCAGTCCATTAACTTAGAAGAGCAAAACAAAGCAGACAAGGCTTTTGGACTTTTCTTGACATTTATCACCTGTTCCACACCATTCAGTAGAAGGTGCAAAAGTTCTTTAATGTGTTCAAGACACCTGTGAAAGCAGTGACATAGGGCCCCTGAACAACATTGCTCCAGCTAAAGGAAGCGGCTCAGTGGAGATATGCTCACTACTTGAAGCGCCTGGATCAAGCAGATCAGAGCTCTTTGTGTTTGACAGAAATGTCCAAGAATGCAGGTCAATGTCAGAAGTGATCATGATGGCATCAGGAAGAAACAGAAAACTAGAGATCAGAGACAAGGTCAAGGTCTCATGAGGTGGTAGTGAAAAGTGAAATCGTTGTAGCTTTCAAGTGCAGCAATCAGCCAGATCAGTCTAACTCTCACAAAATGTCCCACATTTGTTGCAAAAATGTAGAAAATAGCAGATTTACAATGGGAAAGCGATTGCTGATTCATACCAAGACATCCAAGAACAGTTCCCATCAAGACATGTCAGACTCAAGAGCAGCATCATGGAACAGTAACTTGGCTGCTTCTATGTCCACCTACAATGCTGTCACAATCTACCCTGCCACAGTTCTCACAGACCTTGTCAAAGATGTATAGTCTTTAACATCTGCAGTAAGCCATGAAGCTGAGGATCTTCAGACTTGCTTGGTGAAGTCTGAGCACACTGACTCTGAGAGGGTTACATTACCAGCTTGCCTTCTGAATCTCATAAAACATCACCAACACCCTCCATGGTTGGCAGTGCTACGACAAGAGAGACACTGGACACAATCAGCATCACTAAGAAGTAGAACTTGCACATCTGTTGCAGCCCCATGACAGTCACAGCTGCTCCTTAGCTCCATCACCTGTGGATGTAAAGAAGCACAGGACAGAATTTAGTGTCATCTGTGTCATTCAGGAAGAAACCCCACAAGATGCTGTCCTGGATCTTCTCTGCCATTTCCAACACTTTTCCAATACCTTCACATGTCAATCTAGTCCCATCTAAGCTGAAAACCTAAATAAAACAAAACGAAAATAACAGGCTATATTTTATATCCTTACACCAATGCCAAAAGAAGGGTAACTGTTCATTCTGCGCTTCCTACCATCAACTAGGCTCTCAGTCAGCCCATGCTGTCTACTAGATTTTCTACTACATTAGGACCATAGGAGTCACCCCACCCCCTTCCACTTTGCTCTACTGACCAGTGGGGTCATTTCCAAGTAACACTTTAGCCATGAAACTTATGGACTGTAACTAACACCACCTTCATAAACTGAGACTGTTTCTCACCTTTTAACTGTTTATTTTACTGCCATCCAGTGTAGGCCAGAGGAGGATGGTTTCCTTTACTGAGTCTTGGTTCCTCTCAAGGGTTCTTCCTGTAGCTCAGGGAGTATTTCTTTGTCACTGTCACCTTTGGCTTGCTCATTAGGGGTCTGGACTCAGGTTTCTCTTAAGCTTAAGTTTATTTGACTGTTGCAATATACACCAATCAGCCACAACATTAAAACCACTGACAGGCGAATGAATACCATTGATTATCTCATTAAAATAACATCTGTCAAGGAGTGGGATATATTATGCAGCTACAGACTGGTCAGAGTGCCCATACTAAGTGTAAGCACCTACAATGGGCACCTATCAGAACTGGACCATGGAGCAATGGAGATGGTGGTTTGATCTGATGAATTTTTACATCATGTGGATAGTGGGGTGTCACTTACCAGGGGAAGAGATGGAGCAAAAATGAATAATTTAATGTTATGGCTGATGGTTGTATGTATGCAACAGAAAAATAATCACTCATTCCATGTTTTAATACTTGCATATATTTACAGAGAAGACTCTTTCCACTCTGCCTTAATCTCAGATCTATGGGGTAGCAAACACACACCTTGACTGCAACACCTGTCAGACCTATTGGTATAGCAGTCAGGGCACATACTAGATTACATAAGAGTCTTTATTGTCATTGCACAAAGTACAAGAAGGTTAATAGCAATCCTACAAATCCTACTGCATTCAGAAATAACAGACATAATGAAAAAGGGAACAGGACAATTTTGAACACGCTCATGAAAAACAAAATAAACACACCAACACACACATACACACACTCATAAAAAAATAATGCACACACATACTGACCTCTGACCCTGAACTACCACCTTTACAGTAATTAATTTTAATCACTGTAAATAATAAAACTTGTAAATCATTAAAAAGTTTTTTAATTTTAAACACCTTAAAACCAGATAACATACACACACACTGTCTAAACACCATCCGTTCTCACCTGTACAGCACACACTCCCATCACACAGCCATCACACTGTTTGGGTGAAGATCTACCACTAATCAGGCTGATCCCAGCACTGAGAGGCTCCGCCCACTCTGTTTACTGTTTACATCAGCTGAGAAAGATGCAGATGAGAGACGACACTCTACTGATACACACACACACACACACACATACACCATTATGAAAATTATTAGCTTATTCTTGTTTAGAGTATGTGTTAAGAGGCCAGATGTCAGAAGTCTTAAAGCTCCCTTCTACACTATTACACCCTTTAACACCCTTTAATGCTTTACATTAACATGGTTACCATGGTTATGTGAAGTCGCTGACCGCAGTCAAATGTTTGAACCACAAGTTTGCACATGCGTGAAACGAATCGGGCAGAAACATCGAGTTTCTGAATGCTCGCATGCACCAAGCGGATCGGACACAGACGCCATCGCCATGGCGGAAAGTTTTAAACAAGGCGGTGTCGTAAAATACGCCGTAAATCGCTGAAATGGCGTGTTCAGATCAGGTAAGGGCAGCCTTTTAACAGATTCCAGAGCCATATAAAGAGAGAGTTGCGTCAACTTTTTTTTATTTTATTTTTTATTTTTTTTATAACAATACAAATGAATTTAACAATGGGGCCAATATAAGAGAAAAAGGAAAGACATAATACAGAAAATTTCAGATTGCAAGTTAGCAGGGCACAAAAGAGAAAAGAAAAAAAAATACATTACCAGTTGCTGAGGTTATATTCTTTAAAGAGAGTCCACGTCTTAATAGCTTTCACATTTTTTGAGTTTTTTATAGATTCCGCATATTTTTTAACATCACCAATGAAGAGAGAAAAAAGAGGTGTGGCAAGAGTATATTTACATTTATGAATATAGTATTTGCCTAGAAGAAAAAATTTAATTCAAAAAGTAAATTTTGTTAATGTCATTGCCATAAAAAAAACAACATATTTAAAGCAAAAGAAGACATCTTGAAAAATGTTGATTTGGAGTTGCGTCAACTCTCCAATGGACCATTTTTTACAGCAATGGCGGACGCTGTAGCCTCTCGATAGTTCCCGGAAGTTGGCAGTAAACAGTAGTAACACTGTACGTTGGTGATACTATTTTAAAAGGTAAGAGAAAGATTATATATTTGCAGCGAGTCTGAATTAAATGAATTTTTGAATTAAAGTAAGTTAGTGATTTTCTTCGGGCTAAATGGGCAGATTTAGAGCATGTTAACAGATAAAGCTAGGCTAGGCTAGTGCATAAAGTTAGCCAAATATACAATAACGCAACACAGCCACGAGCAGCTGCTAAACTCTTCTCTTCATTCAGTTTTTCCAACGGTGTGGGATTAGAGGGATAGTTAAATATACAGTAACATTTGGGGTTGAAAGTGGTAAAAGACCCATGTTGAGTATGAACTAATGACTATTTCTGAGATACATCACTAATGGTAAGTGTTCAGATGAAGTGTGAGCCTTAGTTCATGCTAAAAACGGGTTAAAACGGGATAATTCCAGGCTAATTTGGGAGTTCTACTCAGTACTAAAGGTATTAAAACGTCATTACTGAACCTATATTCTATAACTGTTATATATCAGCAAATCTGTTTGTACAGCCAATTAAGTGGGGGGTCTCTATGAAGTTGGTCTTCATCTCACTTTTCAAAGTCTATACAGTATATGTGTTTCTTATCCTTTCTTGTCATTTCTCCCTCTCTTTCAGCATAAGCACCACCTCATCCTGCACCCAGTCTCCGCTCCTTGGGTTTTGCAAGCCTTTCCCAGTCCCACATTTTTAATAAACTCAACATTGATCGTTCCAGTGGTGTAGCTCTTTATTTGTGAATAAATAAAATGTTTGAATATGATTTTCACATTTTTGTTGTATCTCTACTAACAGTAAGATTGCTCTGGTTTACTTGAGCCAACATTTTTCCCCCTCTATGTGGGAGTGAGGAACCTGTACAGACATTATCTTAAAGGCAATATTATAGAACATTAAGGGATCCATATTATGTTCATTCATAATGCCCAAAAAGTGTAGCAGCCCCATTGACAGGAATTATTCAAAGTAAAAGGTGAAAGTGATTGTCATTGTGAAAACATCTGTAATGAGATTTATGTACTTAGTGTTTAGTTCAACTGTCAGTGGTTTTAATGTTGTGGCTGATGGTTTTGTATGCCAGGACAACACCTGGAAGACACAGACTGCTGGAGATAATGTGTTTATTTTAGATTATTAAGTGAATTGATGACACTCAGTAGTATTAAGCTGACTACTTCTGTCTGAAAGTCATAGTCATTAAATTATTAAGATCACTTAAGCATTCAGTTCCCATTAGATTACTATTACCAAAAAGTTAACATTAATCTGATTGTTCTGATAAACATTCCTTCTCTTCCCCTCCTTCTAAATATATCTATAAATATTAGAATATTTCTCTTCGCTTCCACACAAGTTTAAAACAAGATTCAAAGCTATAAATATCAGCTCTGTAAAAAACAAAATCAACAGTTAAAAAAACTCCAGCTGTTCACACAAATCCTCAAATAGTGCAGACATTTACATAAACGGGATGCTGTAGAAAATGTGTTAATCAGCATTCGCTAGCGTTTAAATTACCAAAAATTGTAGTTTAGCGTCTCTGTATCAACGGATTCAAACGGCTCTGACAGACTCTCGCTGTGCACTTCCATTTATGCATGATTTTTCCCCAAAACTTTATTTAAATCTTAGAATATATAGAAAACAAACAAGGCAACAAAACGAAGACTAAGATTTTATGCCTGATGCCCTGAACTCACAGAGTTATCAAGCGTCACACACACAGAGGGAGAGAAAGCTTCTGTGTTTGGTTTTTAATGACGTTATCATTATGCATATCAACCCTTGTAGATGTAAATACATTTAATCTCACCCAGTGTAAAAAAAAAATGGATTTAATACACTATTAGTATATTCAGTGTAATAAATATTTTTGCTTTATTCAGACTTAAACACATTTCAAATTTAATTAATGATATAATTATTTAAAAAACAACATTTCAGCAACATACTATTGAAATCATATTTTAGTATTAATATACTTTTACTATGCCTTAAATGTTTTAATAGCACACATCT
>JBBPDA010147091.1:0-20287 GCA_037974385.1 Arnoldichthys spilopterus
GGTGTCAATGATGGCCTTCTGGACAGCAGTCAGGTCGGCAGTCTTACCCATGATTGCGGTTTTGAGTAATGAACCAGTCTGTAAGAAAAAACGTAACATTTGTTTTTTGCATAGTACCCAATTTGACAGATTAATCAACTGGATATGCCATTAATCATTTGAACTGAATTCACACTAATCTGGACCACCAGCTAAGGGGAAAGGACTTGAGAAACCACTCATATTTTACTTTTACATACTTTTGTAAAAAATTACTGATGGTAAAGTAATGACTTAAAATCATAGACCATATTAAACTGATCAAAATTCAATTTACTGAGATAAAATTGTTCAAAGAAAAGACACATTTCTTTCAAAAATGCATGGAGTGCTTTGTTCACACTTCCTTTGCAAGAATGACGAAACGTTATTATAATGCCAGTGGAAACGGGAGAACATATGTAAAGTCAATATACAAAACCTGTCAAATCCCTCATAATCCAGTCCCAGCCTCAGTCACAGGCAGTCAGGTTCATTCAAATCCCTTCAGTTTTAAATCTGTGATGCCAAGTGTCCTAACATGGAACATCTGAACAGGAAATCTACTTCTAGTGACTGTTGTCTATTTTTGACTCGTCAAACCATCAAAGCCAGTTAATATCAAAGTGTAATTTTGTGATCTGCAGGCGATTATGTTTCAGGTTTGATGTCAGCAGAAGCCTAAGAGGGTCTGACTGCGATACTTGAACAAGTTTTTTTCTTCTCTAACCATCCTCTTCATGGGAGTAAGATACATGTGCATTCTTTTTCCAAGTAGGTTCATTTAATGAATGAATTTCATTTGAGAAGAATTCCTAAAAACATAAAGATTTAAGGCCTTATATTTCAGTTTCATAGTTACTAAATTGTTTATTCCTTGTTGAGGTTTAAGATTTTCACTTAGACTTCACATTTGCAGTAAGCTGCCGTTTAAGAGCCCGATTTATGAAGGTATTTATATAAAACACGTTTTGTCTAATTTAATTATATTTTCTAATCTGCTCTTCCTGATGGATGACTAAAATTGGTGTCCTGCTTGTTAACTCAATTATACACATGTACTACTGCTCAAAACATATGGAATCATTTTTCATAAGCTTTCCAACACCTTCCACAATGCTGCAGCTCAGTTTGAAAATGAAAATAATTTGCAATCTCTGATCTACACACAATCATTCCATCAATTATATCCCCTGTCTGGACCCTATTCTGCTTAAGCCTTTAAAGACATGATCACCTTAATAAATACAATTCCTCATTAATGATGTTTCGGATAAAAAAATGAGGTCAGATTAATTAAGAAAAACATAAATACATAAATTGTGGCTTTATTAGTTACAAAATGTTTTTAAAAATGTAAATAATTAATATTTTAATAACATTGAAAATGTTAAATGTTTTAATTATATTATTTGTAAATTACCTCTCAGAGCCCATCCGTAGCAGCATCACAGTCCACGAGGAAGTGGGGAAGCACTGATATAGAGGATATGCATTGATGTCAGTTTAACACTCAAACCCAACCTTTCAGTTGGACTGAGTGGCAAACATGTAGCTATGAAAAGGGAATAAATTCCAAGCCACATGTCAGTACCATTGACCACTGGATGTTTAGTAAGTTGGTAAGATCACGGTCAAATCCAACTGCCTTTATGTTAATAAGATAATTGTCTGTTTCAGCCATGGTTTCAGTTTCTCATGGCCTGCTAAAGGCAGTTGTTTCTTTGAATTGCAGCAATCAATTATATTTTTTTCAGACTTTTTTTGTGACATTTAAGCTGAATGCTACTGCTGCCACTCAGGAGAGGGTAGTTTATTTTTTTTACCACTTAAAACACAGTTAAAAGGAAAAGTAATATTTATAGGATTTATAACATTATTTTTGTTGGTGTCAAGATGCGATTGTATAACACAAAATGGCTATTAATATTATTTTCCCTCAATTTACAGCTTTGGTCATCATTCAGGATTTTGTCAAATTATTTCTACAAATTTCGAATGTTTTGCTTTAAGAAGTTAGAACCCCATTTCTGGAAAAGTTTCAAATTAAAGAAAGAATGTATGATTTGTTAACTTTCTGGAACTTTTATTTAACTGATAAAAGTTAAAAGAAAAAAATGCCAATGTTTCCACAGACCAACTTTTTGTAAATCTAAACAAATTTTAAAAATTGATGCCGGCATTGAAATTCACCTTCCCAAGTGTTATAAGCGAAAGGTACAAAAGCCAACAGCTGTCATGTTATGGGGCATCAGTCGGCAGTGGTGGCCTAATGCGAACAGTGAATTTGTCCTCTGCAATTAACCCACCTGTTACACTCATGAGAACACACACCAGTTAGTGTGTCAGCTTGGGTGTTAAATACTTTGTCCAAGAAATGAAAATGGGAGACAGAAAGCGCTTTTACTCATTAACCCCTCCCACATTTTCCCTGCTGGTCCTGGGAATTAAACCAGGCACCCTCCAGTCACAAGCCCTCTTCTCTAACCATTAGACCACTGCTGACTTTTTAATGGAATTTATTGAGTTGCAGGGTTCACTGAGCTCAGCTTTAAGTTGGCTTAGCTTTAAGTTTAAGATATGTAGGGAATCATTTCAATGGGCGTTTTAACGATATACATTAATTTGTAAGTGTAAATGTGTGGGTGTGTGAATTGCTATGTGGAACTAGTACTGTTAACTGTATGAAATAAATGACAGGAAACAATCATTTCTAGTGCCATTTCACTTTTATCATATATTACTGGCTTTTATAAATGAGGGGAACCAAAGAGGTGTTCTTCTGCACCTACGCCTCTTTCCCATATCCTATTGCCCCTTACCCCACATTCATCGTTTAACCTTTGAACTTTTCCCCTTGCAGTGAGTTCTCAACCAACGAACCACAGGTACATCATGACATCACTGCGTATGAACAGCTCATGATTATAAAATAACCGCAATATTAATTCATATATCTACCCACAATAGCAACAGTAGTAATTACAATAGTCACATCATTCACAAACAGCATATTTTCTCAGACATGAAGTGTTCTGAGCTAGACCGCAGTGTCCTTTATTTAGATCTAAAACTATTTATTCTATTCATCATTTATTTGCTTATCGGTTTCTCAGTGCTGTCTGAAGTTTGACTGACAGCAAAGATTTCCCAGAGTTCATCGCAATAGGAGAAGTCCAAGTTCCAGTTTAAACGCTATGGTGAAATTTTGTTAATGTTAAGACAGATGGACGACACTCACACGCACCACGCACCCACTTTCACTCACTGTACCCCTGGATAGTTTAAAAGGATCAAAAGTGTAAATGTAAAATAAAACAAAAAACATGACTTTTAACACCTGACAAATGTGCAGAGGCCCCAAACATCATCCGGACCAGCAGGGGGAGCCAAAGAACCACAGAAAAGTCTTTTGTTCACTGGCATTGATGACTGTGTATATGTATACCTGCGCATGTGTGTGTCTGAGGTCTTCATGTCCATATTAAAACCTGTTTCTTTTTTTGCTCTCATTATTTATCACTTCTTTTGCTCACTTTATTAGTCTTTTCATTCTCCATGATGGCATTTATCAGTAGAAAACAAAAAAGCATAAAAAACACATTCCTGTCTTCACTATAGATCTGTGGGTTTTTCCAGGCCTACACAGTTTTGGTTCAGGGACGATTATGCAGTTGTTGTTGTTGTTATTATTATTGCTGTTGTTCACTGCCTGATGCTTCTTTAAAGCAGCCTTGGTTATGAGAAAGGTGCTCTATAATAAAGTTTACCATCATTATGTATTATATAGTCACATGAAATAATAGTTACATCCCATGGACAAAGTGCTTCTTATTTTCAGCCTGTGTGAACAAGCAAATATTTCACCCTCTTAAAAACGATGCCTACAGATAAAGGTGACATACTGGAAATAAATCAGAAAAAAAGTAGCTTTTTCAATGATTTTTTCAACAAAATAATGGCCATTATCCTGTTGAAAAGTCCACCTCCAGTTTAACTGCTGAACAGACATCATCACATTATTATATTATGCAGAATTCAAAGTTATACTGTTCACTCCAAGCTGCCTAGTGCCAAAAACAACAAAGTAACCCCAAATCATAACATTTCCACCACCATGCTTCACAGCTGATATGAGGTTCCTGATAAGTTGTCTTTGGTCAACGTCTCACATGTGCAACTCTATTTTTTATTTGTCTGTCCTGTGCACATTATTCCAGAAGGACACTAGGTCTTTTTCCTGGCAGACTCCATTGCAGTTTAAATCCAAAATCTCTTTGTGAAAATGACATATTAGTCACTGTGAACACACTCAACATGCACCACAAAGAAATATGACCTCTGTGTTTAACCCATTACAGGTGCATACATGGAGCAGCGGGCAGGTATAAACAGCACCTGGGGAGCAGTGTAGTGGGACAGTACCTTGCCCAAGGGAACCTCAGTGGTTCCCATGTTAGGACTTGAACCTGCAAGCTTTTTGTTCACAACGACAAGGTCCTAAGCACTAGGCCACCATGATTGTAGAGGTATGCACTTCCACAGAAACATTAGCAAGAAATACCTGCAGATTCCAAGATGAAATTTTGGGTTTTTTGTAGGCTTCTTTTCACATCAAATGGTCTGCTATTTTCTTTACAGTGGAATGATATATTTAAAAAAATGTACGTCTTTTAAATTCCTCGTCAGACTCCTAGGCATCCTTTCCCCCCGTTTTTGGCATGATGACACCATACAGTTCAATAGCAAAGAGAACATCAGATTTGGATGATGTAGATGTCAAGTTTACATTCTGAAAATGACAAACAATGCAGGTGTCATTTGTTGGAGTATAATCACCTTTATCTGTAGGCACTTTATCAAAGTGGGTAAAATGTTTGCTTGTTCAAATTTGCTGAAAAATAATTTTCCATGGGATGTACTTATTTTTTTTACAACCACAGTCTACAACAGAGGCTTTGTACTTTTCCAGAAGCCAGGGTGTGGAGTGTGCTTTTAACCTGTAGCTGTACAATCCAAACTAGGGTAAACCACCAAAAGCAGGATTTAGACCAGAGGCCTATCTCACGCAAACCTTTCCCTGTTAACACAGATTTTGATACTCAAAGCTAGTTGTTTTGATGAACATCTAATCACATAAAACACGAGGAATAACCTTGCCTTAGTACTTAGATTAACAAGAGTACTTCTGTCGAATGACTGGAAACCTTCCTCTCTTTCATCATACATTATTAATTCCTATGCATTTGCATGCCATTCCTTCTTGGTTTCTCTTAAAGTTTCCTTTTCCTGCTTAGAGGGAGTTTTTCCTTGCCATTGTTATCTTTGGTTTGCACCCCAATTTCTGTAAAGCTGCTCTAGGACAATGGCCCCTGTGAAAAAGCACTTTACAAATAAATTTGAACTGAATTGAATTGCCACAAACATAAAAAAAAAGGTGCCTGACCACAGAGGTCCACCAGAAGGCTGCCCCAAATAGTCAGGTGGTCATCTCTGAGACAGTTAATCCAGAGGTGGATAAAACTTAGCCTAAAGCTAGCTAGGACATATTTATCATACATCCCAGACTATGAACGATGATTTGGGGCCAGCTAATGCAAAATAAAATTTTAAAGAACTGTATTAACTGCAGGGACGTGGTTTTGATCAGTGCTCTTACACTGAGATGCTTGATAAATACAGGCCCAGGTGAGGTTTAGGGTATGGTGGGTTTAGATTGCGCTCAAATATTGGATTACAGTGAAGTCAGGGAAGAAAACCCTGGCAGTTTCTAAGCACTAAGAATGTAAAAAATGTTCAAGACTCTATCTTGCAAGAACAAACCTGCAAGAAGATGAGAACAAAAATATGCCTAATGCTCATTCCAGCTCCTGGGGATGTACACTTCTGGAAAGTTCAGAACACACCTGACTACCATTCAAATGCCCCTGAAAACTATAATTGCCTGCATCAAGGATGTTGAATTAGGTTTGGAACTGAGCTCTGGAGGGTGGTAAATCTCCAGGACCAGGCCCCACTAGTCTAGACATGGGAAATGATGAACAAAAATGCATCAAACTGCTTTTCCTCAAATGTGTTTTCATTGCTAAGTTAAAGGCCAACACTGATTTAAAAATCTCATTTAGCACAACATGTTTCATATGCCTGTGTTAAACTGGTTTAAAAGTAGACTTAAAATGAGTTGAGGGTCTGACCTGCATCCTCTGTCATCACAGTGTTGCTGCACTGAATTATGAGACTTTCAATTTGCTTCGTTGACAAGTCACCAGCTGATGCATTTTCTACGTTTTGTGAACGGAAAACGTTAATGGCTATTTTAAGTATTTTTTGAATACTGGAATTGCAGCTTGGGCAGAAGAAACCACAATAATGCATTTTGAGAATGTGTTTGAGTTTGTGTACTGCAAACTTTAAGCATCTTCTCACAACAGCAAGCTCATAGTTTAGGGCTGTGCAGGCCAGCTGTCCCCCTAAACCTTAGAAGTCACAGTTATCGCCAGCAATAACAAAAGCATAATGAGAGGATGGTGGAGAATTGCTGCATAAACTGCAGATTCTGAACTTTCGATACATACTGCAAATAAAAGAGGACATATTTATTATAATTTGAGTTTGATGAAAAGTTATGGTTGTAGAGTTTTTAAAATTGTAATCCAAACTTTTTAAATTTCATTTGCATGGCAATAACTCTGCTTCTAAAGGTCAGAAAGTCTTAACTTTAGTAACATTCTCACTTTCTCAAACTCATGCTATCGTTCAAAGGTCTGTAATCCCCTCTGTGTGTGTGTGTGTGTGTGTGCTGTGTCAGTGTGGTGTGCTGAGCTCCGAGTCAGATGGCTCTGTCTCTGGGATGGTGTGCAGGAGGCCTTGGGGTCGCGGGTGAAGGGGCAGCAGGGGCGAAGCAGGGGAAGTTAACACTTCATTTTTGGCCAGGCCACAAGAGTGAGCCGCACACTGGATCTGCCTTAGAGTGTCCACTGCCTCGCCTTTAGCATGCTTCAACAAGTCTGCCTGTCCCTGAGAGACAGAGAGAGAGAGAGAGAGAGAGAGAAAGAGAGAGAGAGAAAGAGAGAGAGAGAAAGAGAGAGAGAAAAAAGAGAAAAAGAGAGAGAGAGAGAGAGAGAGAGAGAGAAGGAGAAAGAGAGAAAGAAAGAGAGAGAGAGAGAGAGAGAGAAAGAGAGAGAGAAAAAGAGAAAGAGAGAGGGAGAATGAATATTAGTCATTTTGACAGTGAGAGACTCACTGACATTAACAATAATACAATAACACAATAAAACAATAACATTTTATAGGTGTTAAACCCCAGCTTTGGTAATCTATCAGTACTAATATCAATCTGATACGTTGTTTAACTCTTTAACTACTACTACTACTACTACTACTAATAATAATAATAGCAATAACTCTGCTCATGATAGCCAAATAGCTACCTAAAAACATAAATTTTTTCTCAGGATATGATCCACAACAGCTGATTATAAAAGACTGACACCCTTTATGCATAAAGTTGAAAAACAGGCCCTGTGGAACATGGTTTAAAGTTAGAAGAATTGAGCTTTCAGCACTGCAATATATATATATCTGTATAACTATCCCTTACACTGCAGCTGTGTGTACATCACACACAATATGTATGTGTATCTCCAATAGCCTTGCTTTCCCCTACTGCCCCCTCACCTGCAACCCCAAGGCGTCTTGCAATGGCAGGTTAGTGAGTTGCCCCTGTGACCTGAAGGTTGTTGGTTCAAACCCCAGACCAGTACAAGTACCTCTGAGGTACACTTGAGCAAGGTACCGTCCCCAAGCACTGTTCCCTAGTTCCATTTAGAATTAGATGTAAATAAGTGAACATAATGCACGTTTTATTTTAAAGGCACCGGCTTTTTCAGTTTATGTACATGTATATGTGTGTGTTTGTGTACATGCAGTCAAAAGAATGGACTTGGCAAGCAGACATTTAGGAGAGATGAGAGTTTGCTGTTGGGTCTCAATAATGTCTGTTCACATTAAAAACAGAAAGGCTGATACAGAATGCAGTGTTTTTAACAAGACATGTATGTATTTATTTACCAAAGTCAAAGGTAATGTTGTGTGCTTAGATTGTGGAGCACAAATCACTGTGCTTAAGGATTACAGTTTGAATTGCACACAAAGAAATCCAGAGAACCTGAGTGATGCCGAGTGAGCGCGGACATGTGAAGCTTTGTTACCTAAACTACAAAAGAAACAAGACATTTTTTTTTACCAAGCTTTACACATCCAGGAATGGAACAGTCAAGACCAGCCTTGTGTTTTCCCACAAAGGCACAAAAAACAGTTAGCGATTCTCTGACTGGAAGTTTATCAAAGCTTTGCAGCACAAATATGCCCTGAGAAAAAAGAAGCATTTCAGAAGGTGCCCCTCTCCAGGCAAACCTTAACAAGAACGACTGAGGAAATCGGGAGCTTTGGCTGTAAAATAAACCAGGCAATTTGGACTTATTCTCCTTGGCTTTAGACGAGAGCTGTGATGTCAACAACGCAGCCCAGTTACTCATCTTTGTGCATGGGATAACTAAAGACTTTGACATTACAGAGGAGCTGGCAGCAATGCGGTCAATGAAAAGGCTGAGAATGGGGAGCGGTTTTTTCACAGAGGTAAATGCATGGTGTACATGCTTAGAAGATGTTGGTTCTCTTTGGATTTACTCAATTTACTCAGTGGGACTACACTGCTCCCCGGGCGCTGTTGGTAGCTGCCCGCTGCTCCACGTGTGCACGTGTGATGGGTTAAATGCAGAGGTCACATTTCGTTGTGGTGCTTGAGTGTGTTCACACTTTCACTTCACTTCACTTCACAAATATATGAACAAACATTCTCAGTGATGAAGTTTAACAAATCCAGACACAGATCATCACTGATGATCACGTGTTCATTGTCTATCGGATATCCACCTCAGACATACAACCTGACTTCAATGCACTTGTTCAAGATTGTTCAACAGCACTTAATAATAACTTTTTGTTTAAAATTCATTTAATGCTGCTCTTTGGAATTCTGCAGAAAAAGACATCATGTGATAATTGATAAAATAGTGATAATACTGGTGTTTTTTCAATGCCTGCTGTACTTTTTCATTGCACAATGATAACATTTAGTCTTACCAGTATAATACTTATTTTATAAGTATAAATATTATACTTCATATAAAGATATTAAGTTAATCTCAAACAGAACTGAGTATAGCCTGTCGGCCCCTGGAAAAATGAATTGCCCAGCCCTGCCCTCTCACAGCTGCACAATTTAGACAGAATTGACAAATTCAGCTTCAGCATCAACGAAATTGGATATTAGAATCATAACTGCCAATTTTCTTGTCAGCTAACATCCTTGTTGACTATAAATGAGTTGAATGAGGCAGGAGAACCACCCAGAGAAAGCAAGGCCATTTCTGCCATTCTGCCCTTCTAACCACTGGTGGGTCTCGCATCATCAAGGATTGATTTTGAATTTTCCTGATAGAGCAAATGCAGGATGGATGCTCAGTTCAGATTTTATGATTTGAATTTGATGAAAGGTATGTATAGCACGTACAGTCTCACATCATGAAAAATACATTCTTTGACATTAAAAAAAACCTAAAAATGTTAGAATGTAGACGTACATTGATACATGATGTAAAACCAGTATAAACAAAATGAATTCTGCAATTTTATGCTACAACTATGTAACTGCATTAAAATAGATTAGCAATATGACACGAAATAACTCAGGCTTAGATTAATGGACATCTTTCTAAAAATTTGACTACAATGTCCATGCTGCGTTTTTACAGGAAACATAATGTCCTTTTAGGTGGCAAAGATCACTGAGCTGCAGTGTGCGCCTTCTGCCTGTAGGGGTCTCTGTGATACAGAACATCACTCTGCCTGTTTCGACTGCAACACTGCGGACAGCGGCACAGCTCCAGTGCAGCAGTAGTGACTTAGAACCCTCCTGTATGTCCTTCATAAATCCTCCGCTCTCTCCAGGAAAACACTCCAGAGATGGAGGGATGCCGCGAGGCAGCGGAAGGAAGCAGTCGAGAGCAAAGGGGCTGAGTGTCTGAGAGTGTGTGCTTGTGGCTGCGGGCACCATAAAAAGAGGCAGATGAGTTGTGAGCGTGTATGCGAGTTATTAAATGAAGTGAGTGATTGTGATTGTTCGTGTCTGTGCACTGTGTGTAAATCAGCAAGTCTGTCCTTGAATGTGGGATTGGGGCTGGGACTAATTAATGGAGGCGCCTTAAATCCTGACCACACACGCAGCACATGGATGCAAACACTCCCTCAGCTCTCTTTCAGCAAGGACAAACGGTATCTTTCCACCTTGTATCTAGCAAGAAAAGTGGGCCTAGGACACCAGAAACTTTGGTACAATGCCTGTAAATGCAGCCTGTTCAAAAAGGGAGAGGGGAAACCCGCCGGAGCTTCATAGTCCTAGACCAGGCCTAGTATTGCATTAAGTCTTTAAACTGGAATGGTCCAGTGTTAGCTGTCTGTCTTGGGCCCTGGAGATGCTGTGAATCAACAGTAGTAGTAAAACTAGCCTTGAGGCCTGTGTAGAACATCTTTTAAAGACATACTTGAATTGATTGGTAAAATATTACAAAAATCACATTTAGGTTTGAGGACTGTACCCTCGTATGCTTTCATGCCCATGCCCAATGTGTCTTTGAAGCCATGTACTTGTACCATAGGCAGAATGAGGTTTCCATTATCTTGTTAAAATGGTCTTGGATTTCCCAGAAAAAGACATTTCCTTGATGGCAGCATATGTCTCTCTAAAATCCCAATATTCTCCTTGGTGTCAGTGGTACCTTGATGCATTTGCAGTTCACTTTTACATGGCATGTTCAACCCATGCTATGGGCACAGATGCAGCCACATTCTATGACAGATGTTGGCTTTTGCACTTGTTGCTGATACACCAATGACAGTATGGCATGAAGAAGTTCCATCCATGGACCTATGCACAGAATTGATTTATGGCTTTTTGTCTTTGCATAACAGAGGTTTAGGTTGCAAGTCTTGATGCAGCAGCAGGCAAACAAGTGACAATGGTTTTCAGAAGTTCACTCGAGCCCATGTTGCAATATTTTTCCCAGCAACATGGCAGCATCTCATGCAATGTATTCTGACCGCTGGAAGGTCATGCACATTCAACAGTGGTCTCCAGCCTTGGCCTACAAGGATTCC
The DNA here is from genome assembly GCA_037974385.1 of Arnoldichthys spilopterus. NCBI lineage: Eukaryota > Metazoa > Chordata > Actinopteri > Characiformes > Lepidarchidae > Arnoldichthys > Arnoldichthys spilopterus. The sequence continues at coordinate 11,236 of JBBPDA010147091.1, forward strand.
CTGAATCTTTCATTGTGTTTTTATAGATGGTGAAAAAACTTAATTCTTTGTTCCTGCACTGAGAAATGTTCTTTTTGACCTGACTGACAATTCTTTCACAAAGTTGGGCCTAAAGTGGAGAGCCACAACCCATCCTTGCTTGCGGAGATTGAGCCTTTGGTGGAAGTGCCTTCACACATAATCATGATACCGCCACCTTACTTACAAAATACTCACAAAATACATTTAAACTGGTCTGTTATAACATTAAAAGCCTTTTTGCGCCTTTGCCAGTTAAATAAGGGTTTAAAAGAATATTTTTTTGTTGCTTGTCCCAATTTTTTGTGGCATAACAGTCAATCAGTTGAGACTTATAATAGCCTATGAAAGCTATTTCACTTTTGATGAAACTGAACTTTGATCAACTTGGCTTTGTACTCAGTAATGCAGCCAAACTGTGAAAGAACATCACAAAGATTTGCGAAGATTTAAACCACGAACTTATTTTCGCTTTATTGCAGCTGTCTAGATAAGCAAAAATCTAGTCAGACTCATCTGTCTCCTTATCTGACAGTGTTAAAGAAAAAGTCTATCTCGGTCTTTGTCTATTGTCCAAAAAAAGAGAATAATAGACACTGAAAACTTTTCTTATTTTAAGACAAACAAAAATATGTTAAAGTTGTGGTTCATTATGAAACAACAATATTAATATTTTTAAAGGTTGTGTTAGAAACTAGTATTTCAGTGCTCAATGGGAAAAAGAAAAATGTAACAAGAAGTAATGTCTGTAATGCGCTGTTTAGTCCAGTCAGGACATTAAAGTGACTATTTGTCATTGTGAACAAACTCAATCACATACAAAGTGCACCATAACAAAATGTGACCTCTGTGCTTAACCCATCACACTGCACATGGGGAGCAGCAGGCAGCTATAAGAAGAGCCCGGGGATAAGGGCAGTGGGATAGTACCTTGCTCAAGGGCACCTCAGTGGTAAAGGGCAAAGTCCTAAACCCTAGTCTGCCACTGTCTGGATGTAGTTTATTGTTAATAAATGAACATATCTAATAAAGTCACCAAAATAAAATGTGTAATTTTGCACATTGTTTGCACACATGCTGCCATTTGTAGCAGAAGAGGCAGTAGGAGGAAGCTGCGGATTGGAAAAGGATGCCACTAACTAGCAGAAGACTCCTGACTGCTGTTTTGGAAAGTCTTTTGCCCCACAACTGGAAATGGAAACAAAACAATAGATGTTGCACTACCCCCCTCCTCCTGCTGCCTTGGGCTTGCTCATTAGGGGCTCGGACCCTTTAAAGCTGCTTTGTGACAATGTCAGTTCTAAAAAGCACTATATAAATAAAACTGACATGATTTGGCATCCTGGAACAACAGCTCAGTTCAGAACAGTACAGTTTTAGTGCAGCCAAAAGGACAGAAATGCTTGTATGTTAAATATACATACTAGTCTACGTTAAATATATAAATATGATATGATAAATATATATTTGTGTAGCAATTGGTTGTCATTGTGATCACACACAGAGGTCAACGAAATGTGACCTCTGCACTTAACACATCAGTGTACGAGCAGTGGGTGGCTAACATAGGCAGCGCCCGGGGAGCAGTGCTTGGGGACGGTACCTTGGTCATGGAACCTAGGTGGTACTTACACCAGTCAGGGATTTAAACCGACGACCTTCAGGTCACAGGGGCATTTCCATTAACGTTACACCACTATTGTCTGAATGGACAGGTTGTTCATTTATGCCATATTTTCTTTTCTTGACTCAAAACTTGACTCTGTGGGTTGTTTCATGCTTAGACAGAGAGTTATGGGACTGTGTTCTTGTACAGAGTAAAATCTCAGGCCAAGTTAAAGGTGTAGTTTGTATGGAACAGCTGTTTATGCACGATTCAATGATAAGAGTCACTGTGGGGTAATTTGTTATTTCTGCTGAATGCAAAATGTTGTACACAGGGTACAAGTTCAGAGTGTCCTTGTTTCCAGCTAGACCTGTTCCAGAGCACATTATGGGAGAACAGTCTGGTCTGAGTGAGACAAGGACAGAAGAGATGTCGAAGAGCATAAATGTCTATGAGGAATCTTGTGAAAAGATAAAACTGCTATAGGTGCATTTGTGTGTGTGCAGAGCAGCAGCAGCCTAAGTTCCTGGCCTGAAGTCTGCCGTCTGCAGCACAAAGCATAAAGCCCAGCATTTACAGCCATGGAGCAGCTTCCTTGACCTAAATAGACATGTCTCAGGTCTTCTAATATAAATAAATGATATATTTTAAAACAGATGAATTATGCATGTGGGTGTGACTCACATAGCGTTTCAGACTGGGTGGGAGGGAGGGAGGGGCTACGAGAAAAACAGACATACTAGGCACTTGGGATGTCCCTGTCTGTTTCCCAACATTGGTCCCAGGCTGGTACTGGACCAGGCTGCTGGATCAGATATCGGAGGAATAAGAATATGAATAATTTGTGACAGCCTGGTACCCGTGCAGCACCATAACTTCTGCCCCATTTAAGGTGGAACTGAAAATTTGACCTTCAGCTACATAGACTCCCTTACTAAAGTTAGAATAAAGATAAAAAGAATATGTACACATTACTCAGCGTCAGGCTCAACATTTCTCATCTGTACAAGTTGTTGTAAAGCTGGAGGTCAGTTTTGCATTCCACAATTAGCACCAGCCCACACACAGCTACACCACTGCATAAGACCACTTTTGACTTCTATAGTTAACTACGTACAATGTAGGGGTGGGCGATATGGCAAAAAAATATTTTATCATGATGTGTAATGTGTAACGATGTGTAACAGTGCAATATGTTCACTTAAGCATGTATGATTCTCCTTAAAATTAAACATGAAGTTTGACAGTCTTTTTTATGTACTGACAGTATCAAGATAAATATCATCATATTGCCCAGCTCTAGTACAATGCTTCTGTTCATTCAGCCAATATGTATTATGCTTGTTACACGTGTGTTTTCATTATATGAAGATTGTCAGTCTTCCATAACCAGCTGTTGTCTTCTCCATAACCAGCTGCTATTCCATTTAAGTGAGATGTTTTTAGGTGATGTGATTATCATTATCATCATCACAACCAATTAATTTATCTATCTATAGTAAAACAAGGCATCAAATTATTAATTATTTTGGTATCATTAGACAGTCAGAGCTGTGATATCGGTATATAGTAAGTCAGGGAAACACACACACACAGGTTTAAGTCATAACTGGAACAAACAGTAAAGTCTGTGCAGTGATATTTTGTCTGGAGAAAACTACTATGGTCTAACTAGTCACACATGTCTATAACAGCTAATAACTAATGAAGTGTTTTTCATACGGTTTTAATATCAGTGCCACATGAGGAATTGGATTCAATAACTTAGAAAGCAATAAAGCAAAAGCCTCATCAAAGTCAGAACAAAATTCATTCATTTTGGTAATGTGAATAACTACATAAAAAAGAAAACTATTAAAAACTATTAGTTTTCATCAATAACTGCCTTCCAGCAACTAGTCTGGGTCAAGAGTATTTCATGTTAATCTCAGGGTCGTCTAGTGGCCCTCACTGGACCTGAACTGTTAGAACAATAAAAGTGACTCCAGTGCGCCAGATTAAAAACTACTGAAGGTAATTGGAGAGAGAAAACAGTAAAGCAAGGCTAAATGGAAGCCAAACTGTGTTAAAGGTGCGAGGTGGGCTATGGGGAATATTGGAGAAACAATGCCTTTTCTCTTCATTACTGTTACTTAATCAGTTTAAATCACTGTGAAGTGTGTGGTTACACTGTGATTCACGCTGCTAAATACATGAAAATGTTAAAAATCAATGCATACTTTCACTCTCTGGGATGCAGTCCAGGAACACTGCGGCTCCGTTTGTGTTGCCAGTGAAGAAGGTATGGTATTATGGTTTTAGCTGGAACGTGCGGGGGATAGGTGAAAGTAGAACACATCGGCTGTTCCTGTGTGTGTGTGCATGTTGATGTAAGACAAAGACAGAGCCAGAGACACACAGCTACAGAGGGAGAGGGAATGAGAGAGAAATGTGGAGCTAAGAGTGGGAGTAAAAGAGATAAAGTCCACAGCCTCTTAGTTATCTTTAGAGCTTACTTTGATTAAATTACACCTTCATTAAGATACAATCTGCCTCTAACATACGCCACACCACTGCACTGCAAGCTCCAGCACTCTTAACTCTGTCTTACCCAACTCATTTAAATGTGCTCCTAGAGTAGTGTGTGTGTGTGTGTATGTGTGTGTGTGTGTGTGTGTGTGTGTTTGTGTGTGCGTGTGTGAAAGCTGGTCAAAAGAAAATGAATCAGCATGTGAAATCAGGGCTCTGTGTGTGCTGCTGAGTTCTCCATCGCTGCATAAAAGAAGCTCCATGCTGCCTTTATTGTTGGATGTGCTACAATAGTTACTGATGTACATAGATTAATAAAGCATTTCACTTTATGATTGCTACGACTTTTGATATGTTACCTTAAAATAACAGTAAAAAGAAGATGGGTGCATGGAGTGTCAAATCCTATGTAGCTTCCCCGCGAATAGGGAGAAGCGTTTTAGAAAGTGGATGGATGGATGTTTACTCTTGTTTTTTTCCTGTGTCAGTGAGAAATCAGACTAAAGTGCATAAGCAGACACTGCTTTTGCCACAGCAGAATATAATGCACATTCCACCTTCTGCTTGCTATACACCTGCTGTTGTGTTTCCACCCAACAATATGTTTACAATTATGTACCTCCAGACTTTGTGAAGTATAGTTATTCATATGTACAATGTACAGTTATTGTTTACATTTTATATTTTATTTTCTCTGTAATATATTTTACTTCTAAATATTATATTAAGTGTTAACTTTATTTACATTTCTCAGGGAAATTGAAAATGTGTCATTGTGAACACACTCAAGCACCACAACGAAATGCAACCTCTGCATTGAACCCACACGGGGGATTAATATTTAATATACACATGGTCAAAGGTACCTCAGTGGTGCCCGGGCTGGGGCTGGAAACCTGCAACCTTCAGGACTCAAAGGCAGCTTCCTAACCACTAGGCCACCACTGCCCACAGGGATAAACAGGTAACATTTCACTACATGTTGTATTTGTATAACTATGTATGTGACAAAAATAAATAAATCTTGAATCTGAAAGAATAAAGGTGTTTTCTTGAATTAAATAAACATTATGTGTGGATCACAAACTAGAATTTAAGTTGAACAAGCAAACAGATTTTAAAATACTTTTCTTTTGAAAAAGTTTTATATGTAAAGATCATTCAAATTTTATTCAAAGGTGAAATTTAACAAAGATAATATACACACAAATAAAGTTTTTGTTCAATGTAAAGCTTATATGTAAACATCATTCAAGTTGTATATGTATTTACTATATTTGTATATTTGTATATACACAGTATAAATATATGTATATTTGTACTTATATTTTATATAATTGTTATATAACATCAATAAATTTCAAGTTCAAATTCAACATGTTTTCATATGCCCTTCGCATTCAGCCTACAGTAGATTGTTTGTATGTAGATTGTATGTTTTTTTCTTGATTTTCTAAGAGTGTTCTAAAGAAAATGCATTTCCGTGGATCACAAAACTGCTTATTAGCATATTTTAACATATTGGAAAAAGTATGAAACATTAAGTGTGTCCAGGGTAAAAAAATGCTTTAATTTCCCCATTGTCATAAACTCAACAAATAAACAGAAATTATGCACTAAAATATGCAAAGAAAAGCCTATATTGAGTTTGTTTGTAGTGTATTTTGCACTTGTTTCAGCTGGTAAGCCACTTTTAGTAGCACAAAGTAGACTTGATGCATAACATGTCTCTTGTTCATATTTGGTCTGCTGTTTAGAAGAACCATGCCTTAAACAGTCAAAACACTAGCACTGTTGCTATTAAAAGGCTGTTAACGTCTGAAAACAGATTTCACTTCTGTTGTGAATGTTGTGTATGATGCCTGGTTGCATGTACAACACTGGCAAGAATAGAATGTAAAAAATGTGTCATATTACTGATCCAATTCAATGAATCATACTTGGATCATCTACATACCCAACCTTTTGCATAACCTTTATAAAATAATAGAACAATGTAGAATGTGGAACTGGGTAAGACAGACAGAACACACTAAATGTGACAAATAAAAATGGAAGATGCATTCAGGGTCCTTTAGAGACTTGCTCAAGTGCAGAAACCCAGGCTCGAATATATGCAAAAAAACAAAACAAAATAACATAAAAATAATTAAATAAGTTGTTTTATTCTGCAGAGTAAGAACTTGCAGCATACCTAAACTACCATGCAGAATTAGGAGAGAGTTTAAAGACGAAAGCCCAGTGGCACTCACATTTTTAATTGCAGGACTGTAATTAAATAAATAAAATTCCAGATTTTCCCTTATGGGACACAGGCTTTATGATTTTATGACACACGAGTGCAATTCTAGCTATTTTAAAAGAAAAAGGAGAAAAAAAGGAAACCCGGGCCAAGAAGTGTTTGCCATGTGTGCATAAATTAGCCGAAGAAAGAGCGAGAGAGCTTAAAGGAAAAAGAGGGGAGGACTGACTTGTGCGTCTTGTGCCCATGTGTGTTGCTGTGACCACAAATAAAGATGCCTAATGATGCAGTTAGCAATCAGCAGCGATTAATTAGTGTGGTGTTAGCGATGAGAACGAGGCAGGCCACAGTGCCCCGGAGCATCGTCTCTGATTAATTCCCGCTCTTGTGGCGTGTTGTGTGGTTGTGTTCTGCTGCCGTTGGGAAGCTGCCAAGAGGTGGGGAAGCGCAGGCTAAACTGTGGTATGGAAAGCGGTCAATGCATCAGGAGGTAGACAATAATGAGCTGTTAAGATGCCATGCCTGGTCACAAACTCTGCTCCAAGTGTGCATTTGAAAAGCATTCTGTATAGGCCACACACACAAACTTGTATTCCTGTCTTTTTGAGGTTTTGAGGCAATGCTTTCAGTGACTTCAATGACAGTGCTGACCTAACCTGACCCCCAGTGTAGTCTTATTCGGCAGGTCACCGCCGGCGGAGTGGAAATCTATCAAGCAGCGAGGCTTGAAAAGGGAGGGGTGGGAGGTGTGAAAACAATTTACACCTCTCTACAGCATGGCCAAGATAAAAGGAAGAACACACAGCAGCTTTCTTCATCTGGTGTACAGCCGCCTCAATAAAAACAGGCCAAAACAGACAGGTGGAAGCAGTATTTCAAGAGTCTTCAGAAAGGCTCAAACCTCAGGAACCAAATCTTCAAGTAGATCTTTCAGTCAGACCTTTAGAAGGCTTAAAATGCACCTTGGGCAATCAGATCAAAAGCAGATAGTGCTGAAAACAAGTGTAAATGACCACCAGGCTGCACTGTGACAGTCAAACCACTTGCCAAGGTGGTCTGAAAAGCATGTGACCAAATATTGGTTGTAGTGTGAATGGTAATGTGTTCTGATGTGTCTCCAACAAACATGGCACAGGACTATACGTCATGTATACTGTACCATGAAAAATGACAATAGCAAGTCTGAAAGGAGCTGGACAGAGAACCCATTTTACGACTTGAATGAAGTGTAGCGTGAATAAGTGTAGCATGAGCATCTATGTCTTCCATGTTTGATTGTGTGACTGCAATATCGCAGGATGTACAACTGGCTGATTGAAATACTGTAGCTCTGCTGCAGGTTAAACATTTTTAACCAAACTACAGTCATAGTTTTAGAGTATGCGCTGTAATTTGGAGAGATTAGCAGTTTGTCAAGGTTTTTTTTTCTTGGTGGTATGAGATTAAAAGCAAAATACTAAACACAAGCAGTCAGCCGGACACCTTGTATGATAGATGTTTAGAGGAAAGACATCCCCGCTGTCATAAGGCCCACAAAAAAGTCCCCACACAATCAAAATGTTTGTTTTGCACCAACATGGGCACATATGATCTGCGCACACACACAAACACACACAGACTGTGTACACATACGCTGAGTTCAGATATAGCACATGCTCACCTTGAGGACAGTGATGTTCCAGGCGTAACTCTCCATGGCTTTCTGCAGCTTTCGGCCCTTTAGTCCCTCTTTAGCCCCGATGCGGTGCAGGTCCTCATGGAAGTCTAACCCTGCAGAAACAGCACCCTCAGCATTATTCCAGCTGCAGTGCAAAATGCTTCACTATGAATCAACCCTTAATGAGTGAACAGGTCACTGCCAACATGTTTGGGACATGTGTGCACATAAATACCTTTGCAACTGTTTCAGGTATCAAAAAACCATTAAACTCCCTGTTCCACTAGAGAAGCAGAGCCTGCTGCCAATATGCCATAAGATGTACTGTGTTCCCCCATTCCGAGCCATACTACATCTGAAGAGTCATCATGTCAACCTATGACATTATTGCAGGGCTCCTCAACTCTGGTCCTGGAGGGCCGGCGTCCAGCACGGTTCAGTGATTTACCTGCTCAACATGTCCAGCTGCACAAGTGTGTCCTAGAAATCTGCTCCACTGCATTTCAGCTGTCCATGAAAATCTCTTGCGCATATTCAGAGTGTGGAAATGCACAGTGGATATCATCGATTCATTCAGGCCAAAGTGTGCTGTGAAAAGGATGAGGTGAGCTCCCTAAAGGCTTCCACAGTAAAATCGGTTTTTGGTTTGCTGTTGGCAGTTAAGGCATTTAAGGGTTTTGTGTCCTCATAAGACAGACAGACGTGCTTTGCCTAACCCGCTAGGAAGGTCCCCAGACTCCTGTCTTCCCTCTGTGGTGCCACAAACTTTGACCCAAAAACAGAGAGAGAGACAGAGAGAGAGAGAAGAAGAAAGAGAGAAGAGAGAGAACGAAGAGAGAGAAGAACAGAGAGAGAAAAAGAGAGAAAAGGAAAAAGAGAATGACAAAGAGATAAAAAGATTGACACAGAGAGAGACACACAGAGAGAGAGCAAGAGAGAGAGCAAGAGAGAGAGAGAGAGAGAGAGAGAGACAGAGAGAGAGACAGAGAGAGAGACAGAGAGAGAGACAGAGAGAGAGAGA
>JBBPDA010147124.1:0-10080 GCA_037974385.1 Arnoldichthys spilopterus
CACACATACATACACACACACACACACACAAATGACATGCAAATTTTGACAGCAACTGCTTACAATGATCTCTTTCACACCTTGAATGAATACAGACATTAGTATGATGCAGTTTGACGCTAAAATCTATTTTATACACAATAAGTCTAGTAGCATTTACTTCCAGTAATGCAAGAACTTTACTTACGCGGAGTATAAAAAAAGTGGGAGAATTAGGAAAAAAGTGGGAGAATAAGGAAGTAGTGTCACCACTGTAATCAGACGCTTATCTTCTAAGACTGGTGCAGTCAAATTAGACTATTATTGTGATACAAATGTGACTTGAAAGTATAAATGCTTTTGTTATTAGAAAGAGAAAATAATTGTAATATGATATAAACTGATTTTTGTATAAATCAGTTTGTGCACCATTCTTATTTTTATTTTTTTGGAAAATAATGTTTATCATTATGAACATTTTGAAATCGCTAGAAATGAAAAACCTAGTGCTAACAAAGCATTTGTGAGGAGCAACAGTTTTATATAGAAAGTAGCTATAATGGATAAAAAAAATGCCCTTACCATTATCATTGTAGTCATAACTTTTATTTTCCTAATAAGTATGATTTACTTCCCTCTGCTAAATGCAATGTTTTTAACGTGACTGATGCCGCAAACAATATGAAGAAATAAAATGACCTAGTGGGCTCCGCCTCAGTCAGTTCCCCATTGGTCAGAAGCTAGCCCTGAGTAGCCAAGGTCAGTTTATGGTCTGAAAATGCAAACCTAACCTGCACTGGTACAGGTTAAGCTTCCTGGACAGAAAATGTAGAATTAGATCTAACAAAGCCTAAAGTTAGTCATAAATCCTGCCCATAAATTGTTCCATATCCCATTGCAGTATTGCTGAACCTGGACACCCCATCCTAACTAAAGAAATTAAGGTACAAAATCAGACCTCAGAAACCCAACTGTACCTTGATAGACAAATTATGCATTTTCTCATAAGTAGCCTTGTGTTGATGGTGGGGGCATGCACTTTATGCAAGCATGAAGAGGGGGTATATGTATGAAAATAATCGAAAACGTAGTGTTTAATGTTCTGTCGACTGTGGCTGGTTAGATAAAAGTACAACACTTCCAGTCGTTCTTGCTCTTTTAAATCCGAGGATTCATCTTACTTTGTGGAAACCTGGATTAGAAAAAGTTGTAACTGCTAAAAACAGTTGTACCTGTTAAGCTGCGAAACCAGTTTAACCTGGATGCGCTTCATATGACGGGCCCCTGGCAAGGAAATTTACCAAAACACACACTAATGGAAATGTTAATAAGGAAGTGATACCCAAAAAGGGGACATGAGAGGTGACTGGAGCGAACTGAGAAAACTATATGATTTATACTTTGGCCTGATTCTTAACTGAACTGACTTTCTAGGCAGTTTTCCCAACCCAGGTACCACTGAGGTGCCCTTGAGCAAGGTAAAATCCCGCTACACTGCACCCCAGGCGCTGTTAATCGCTGCCCACTGCTCCACTTATGGCTGGGTTGTAGACAGAGATCACATTACGTTGTGGTGACTGTTGCCATGGGGTATGTTCACAATAACAATTACTTTAACTTCACAGGATGTGACCATTCAAGTAAGACAATGCCAACTCTTGTATATTGTTTTCTGGTCTCAGTAAATTAAATGGTATATGCAAGCAACATGTTTACATTTGAATGTTTCGATCCAAGCAAACATGATTTTCTAGATTTGTTAACTCAAATGAGATCATGTTACATTAGTTTAAATAGGTGCCTTTGTCTTGGTAACCAAACTAGTTTTTTCTGAATTGTGTTATGCAAATGAGGTCACGTTACCTGGACATGCTTCCTCCAAACTGGATCAACCTTATTCATCAATGCATCCTCAAAGTAAATGGATCACTGTGGCAGTGTCGAGTAGCTAGACGCATGCAACTTTAAGTTGTCTTTTTTTTGTGCCTGTATTTGTGTGTAAATGACAACAGTCATGGAGATAAGGCAATTATGTGGCAGTTTTCATTTACTCAGCTTCAGAAGTTTAAAGAAATATACACAATTTATGTTTTTGGGTGTGCTGGTTCTTGTCATGTGTTTAGTAGTGATTATATTTCATTTGGAACATAAGCAGACCTTCGGAGCTGGTGAGTATACCTTTTTAAGTTTATTTGTAATATTTATGACACCAGTGCGAGTGATGTGATATTTATTTGATCTTATTATACTACAAAATGTGCAAAATTAAAGATACAAATTGAAATATTAATTAAAATACTGAATGAAATGAATGAACTCAAATACACATGTACCTTTAGCTTATCATTAGTAACTTCTGTTCTGGGTTGCATTCTGTTTACATGATGGTCTAGACCTGAGTTAAACTGTAAAAGGGTTTCAATGTTTTCTTTGAATTATAACTTGACAATGTAAAACAAAGATAGGGTTGTACGAGACACTTTCTGAAATCCCTTATCCAGACTAACAGCAATCTTGAAATTCAACCCTGCTTCTAAAAAGTTAGATTTAAATAAAAGCAGAGTGTGACAGTGAAATGCTTGGACTGCAAGCAAGCCAGTTTAGCAAGTTTAGACTTGGTAAACAGTCACGCAGTTTTAATACATGCAGAACCCATTACATTTTTTGAGAAGAGTTGCTAGCAACTTTTGATGTCGTCTTGTTCTATTGTATTTTATTCAGATTTTGTGGCACTCACATACTCCAACAATAAGCAGTGAATTTGTACTCTGCATCCCATTACTGACACCAGGGGCATCGGAGAGATTGCTGAACTGGGGGGAACCAAACTTTCGTTTTGTTTTGTTTACATAACCAGCACCGCGCGACATGTAGGCCTACATGGCCAGCACCGCGCGCAGCCCAGTATAAGCACAGATGGAGATATGTAAACATTTTAACACCACATTTTCATAAACTAAAAAGTTAGATAAAGTTCACTTTTCAAATGACAGAAGTCTTAAAAATGACCTGTAATGTAGTCAAGTACCTGCATTTTTTTCAATGGCTTCATGTGCCATTGTGCTGCCAAACAAAATACCTGATCAGGTTGTAGAGGACCTGTATGATCACTAACGGTTACATCTGTGATGGGCACAACTGAGGCAGCTTGTCGCTACAAGCCATGAGGAAACAAACACTAGGCTGTCAGTGGTTTATTGTACAGTGCTACATGAATGGCCAGTGATAGAACTACACACTCTGCTCATATTTCCATCATATATATTTGGAGTGAGTCACATTGACTTACTCTAGCATATTGTCCATTTAAACTGTGCCTAACATCAATCTAAGCCTAACCAACAGAACAGTTGCAGTTGTCTTTTACTGATGTTTGTCACATTTACTGTAGGGGCAGAGACCCTATGAAACTGAGGGGAATGTGTCCCCCGTCCCTAGACCCTCTGTGCCCCTGCATGACACCAGTGTACATAAAGCAGGAGCAGGATTAGAGGGCTGCACACCCTGTGGTACCCGACAAGGTAGCTGGGTGGTTGAGTGCCTTGCCCAAGGGCAAAAATCATTAGAATTAATTTAGATGACTTGTAAACCATAGCCTTTTGTTTCTGTTTACATTGTACAAAGAATTTATACTTTCTGAAAGGTGGTTGTAAAACTCATACATGCTGAAAAAATGTCAACTTGATGTGAAAACTGTGTGCCTGCTGGAATATCTTCAACCACTGCGTGTGTCTACTACTATAAATTGTTCTAGGTTAGAGAGTCTGCTAGCTGTGTTCTATTACAGTATAGACGGTGCGCTGTCAGCACTGAATAACCATAAAGCAAATTTTCTTTACCTGAGCAGCTTTTGAACCATCAATGCTGCTGAACCAGTGTTGGATGATACTTCAACTTGTTTAATTTCCTGGGTAAAATGTCTTTGAATTGTTAATGTGGAAAAATATGTTTTTTGGAGATATTGTTTTCTTAAAAGATGACTCCACTCTCTGGAGTTGGCAATAATATTCAAAATGTTATGGTTTTCAAAGTTATGAGAAAGAACAGAGAAGTTAGATTTGGCTGTCTGTCAGGTGAAGTAGGCTAGTAGTACAAATACCTGTGGTTTGCTTCTATGTTTATACATTGTCTGGTTTCTTTTGGCTCTGGTCATGTTTATTTTCCATTTCCTGAATCATGTGGCTATTGAGTTTGTTCTACCAAGCATGTTAGAGGTTTCAGTACTGTCCCTTTCATTGAGGAATCATAACTAGTCTAAATAACAGTGAACCTTTTAGGGGGAACAAAATGTACTCACTGATGTTCGTACTCACTGACCCTGTGGTACAGAAGCAGTGATGCAGGGCAGTGTCTGATTAGTGTGACCAGTGTTGTCCTGTGCACTTCATGAGCTTTTCGCTCTTTAGTCTCTGACTTTAGCCCGGTGGGTGCAGTTGCCAGGCACAGTGAAAGTAACATCCAGATGTAGAGTGGTGCAGTGTTTGCAGAAAGGTTGGGATATTTTCCAAAATGCAAAAAAAACAAAAAAACAACCAATAAATACATTAAAAAAAAACTGTAAAACAAACCTGTGTTATGTTAATTCTTGTGAACCTTTTTTTAACTGACAAAAGTTCAAAAAGATTTTCAGTAGTTTTACTGACCCACTAACCTTTGTTAATATACACAAATTTAGAATTTGATGCCTACAATGCACCAATGCTGGGACAAAATTAAAATAAAATTGAAAAGTGCACAAAATATTCAAGATTTGGTAGTAGGTGAGGGATCATGATTGAGTATAAAAGCCGCATCTATCAAAGTCTTTGCAAGAAAGAACGTGTGATGACTCAACACCATCAAAATTCAGAGAATTGTCAGTCAGTTCAAAAGGAACATTTCTTAATGCAAAACTGCAGATAACTCAGGTCTTTTTACACCTACAGCACATAATATTTTGAAAAGATTCATAGAATTCAGAAAGATCTCAATGTATAAAGGGGAAGTGTGGAAAACACTGTTGAATACACATGATCCAGCACTCAGACGGCACTAAGCGTCATATTACTGTCAAATATTACCACCTGGGCTCAGGAGTTCATCACTGCTTCAAGAACTGCAACTTGAAACTGCATTAAACAAGGAAGAAGCCATCAAAAACACACTGTAATAACAGGATTAAACATTGACAATGTATCAGTATCCCAATTACCTATTTCTGAAAATCACAGTTTTTTGATGCCAATATAACCTAAGAGGAGACTAAAAGGGAATTTTTTTGTTTTAAAAGAGATACCTTGATAGCAATACAGAAAAAAAAGTTTTCTAATACGCAATAACGATTGCTCCCTAAATGAAATGGTGGTAAAATTCAACAATGCCTCATCATCTGTGTTAAATACTGTAGCTCCGACAGAATCTCTCAGTTCTCTCTGTATGACCCATATTGTGCTTAAAAAGACATGTCCTGAAGATCATGAACACATCACTTCAAACAGGAATCTTCCCTGTTGTAAGACCCCTACTAAAGAAACTCAATCTAGAAGTTTTTAGATTCTGATCTGAGTTTCAAGTCCCAAACAACAATTTTCCACCTTAGAAACATTGCTAAAGTACAACCATTTATAAATCAGGAAGCAAAGTGACATTTGTCATTGTGAACACACTCAATCACACAAAAGTGCACCACAACACATGACCTCATTTAACCAATCCCACATGCACCAGGATTTTAGAGAGACATATGTTGCCATCAAGAGGATGTCTCTTCATGAGACATCCATGTTAATTTCAGCAGTACAAGGTCAGACCACATTCTGCATGGGCTACAACAATGGCTTTACAGAGACAGGGTACATGTGCTTGACTGGCCTGCTTACTTATTAAAAATTAAGAATCATTAAGGAGAATCAGGCAACAGCAACCAGATTGCTGAGCGGCTGAAGCCTTATATCTAACATTTTCAATTGTAAAACTACTACAATTAGTCTAAGGTCCAAATAATTTAAATGTCATTCAAATGAAAGGTTATGTAAAAATGGTAAACATGCCTCTGTCCCAACTTTTGTTGACTGCGTTGCAGCCATTAAACTCTAAATTTGTGTATATTAACAAAAAAAACTATAAAGTTAATCATAATATCTTTTTTTTTTTACTTATGTTACATTTTTTTTTGCATAAAAAAAATTACATTTATAAATTTATAAACTGTAAATTGAGTTTATAAATATTTGTTCCCATAAGGGCACTGCATGATGCACACAGCATTACATTGCATGCAGTATGGTTACTACATTTGTTGTAAAATGAGCCAATAAACATTATTAACTATAGGAGTAATACAATAGACAAATACTCCAAAAAAGTCTGATTTATAAGAACTTTTTACAAAAATTTGTTTTAGATACAGAAATCGTTAGCAATGGTCAATGATACAAGCCAAACAATTTTAAGGTGTATTGTCTACATTTTTTGCAACACAAAGTAATGAATTACTGCAAGCCACTCTGTACCTGCTTTCCCAAACTTGCTGTTCTCTTATTTTAACAGAGAAAGCAAACTATGATCTATTTACAAAGTCATACATTTACCAAACACAGGTGAGGTCCTCTAACATTTCTTTGTCAGATTGTGTGAGAACTGTAATCTATGCTTCTCTTCTATCTGCCTAACTAAGCTTTCCCTTCTCTTTTAGTTCAAAGTACAGAAATTAGAAGAAAGGAGGCAGGAGCGACAGTGGAGAACAAAGGTGATAAACATTTGCAGCTTCAGAGACAAAACTAAAGCTTTTTTAAAAAAAACTAAAACTGTGACTTTTTTAATGCTATTTTCTAATACATTTTCATATTTGATCATGTGACCAGCATGGAGGCAGAGTGAACATGCACGTATTTGAAGACTGGTGTGGAAGTTCCATAGAAAATCTGAGAAAGAATGTGCTGTATCCTCTTTATCCACATGTCAGTAATCTCGCACACACACAAAGCTGACAGTCGCACCATACCTTAAGCTTTAAAGTTATGGTCTATTCATTGTACAGTGGCTAAAAGAGCTTTCGCCAGTTCAGGATGATGCACATTTATATATGGCATTGGCAGAACAAAATCTCTCATCTCCAGAAAGCAACTTTTTAGGGAATGAAAAGCACATCCTTTTGATCATTCAGGATCATTTCTGTTGGGCCATTTGTCTTGAAATTTGGATGCGTTATGAGCATCTAGCATTTTTAAATATTAAAAAAAATAAAGGAGATGCAAGGTTTTGTTGTCACGAAAGTATGCTCAGCTTTGACATCTGTAACATATGTACAATTATCAACACAAACCTTATGTATAATCGCTATTTTAGACCCGGACCACAGTGAGCAGGCTGGCGGTATATCCCAGGTGGAAAAACTATGGGCTGAGGATTTTTGGCTACATTCACCCTCCATCTAGTGGTAGGTTCTACATCAGAAAACTGAGGCAGCACATTGTACAAAAGAGCAGTTATTGACTTCTCTTCTGCTTCCTCTCTGCCAGGCCAGTACATTTTTGCAATTTCCTCTGATAAGAACTCAGAATTGTGGCTGAGTTTGAACGAATTGCAACTCCTGGCTTATGTAGGCAAGGTACACATTAGGTCCCTTTCTGATCTTCCTTGAACAAAGTCTTGGGATATGGTTTGTATTATGTTTCTAATTGTATTTATTTTATTGCTAGACAGGAGCAGAATGGTCTGGACCAGGAGAATATAATAAATTTTCATCTCAGATATCTCAGCCTGTAGAGTAAGTGATACCTTTCCAACCACTGCAACACAATAAAATTGCTGAAAATAAAAGTTTCAATTAAACTTTTGCTTTTTAGGCTTTCGAAAGACCAGCGCTATTTTTTTGAAGTCCTCTTCAAGCACAGTGAAGGAACAGACCATCTGGAAGTTGCAGTAGGTTTCTATTTCACTTCATATGTGCACTGTACATTAAGAAAGTAGTATTGCCCAAATTAGTCATCCTAAAGAACACGGACACATTCTTTGATTTCAATCCCATTCAGACGTATTCTTAGTTTGCGCTTTAGTTTTCTGAACAATACATTTTAGACTGTATCAAGGAAGCCCATGGTTTTCCAGAAAGGCAAAGGCCCTGAATGTACATATTTGTGTGGCAGGACAACAATAAGGCTTGGTAATTGTATTAAAGCCTATGCTACCGGCGTAACCTTAAGATTACATAAATAAAATTTTTACAAAAATGTATTTATGAAATGCTAATGATAGAACCCATGCAGATAAGAAAGGGAGAGGAAGGAAAAACAGAAGAAAGTGACGGTTTTAAATGATTTTTAAAAGGTAAAAGTGTTACAGGAGATGGAACACTGAGTTACAGCTTTTTATACCACAAACAGAGGCCCATCACTACCAGTGTAGTGTCCCCGTTTATGGAATGTAGTGCCTACACTACCACTACATTCTGGTGGAGGGAAAGGTGGTAGGATTAAGTGTTTACTCACACACTGCAAAGGGCCACAACATGAACACACGGTACACTTTCAGTAGTGATCCCAAGGCAAGTGAGCGGCTCCACCATAGACCTAAAAAAAAAATTATACACTTATAAATGATCAAAGAACACAATTATTCAGGATAGCTCAGATTAAACCAGATAAGACACAAAAGCCAGACAAAATAGAAATAAAAAAAGAAAAAAAACGTCAAGTTCGAAAACCATTTCAGAACATTCTGAAACCCTAGTAATCCTCCTGTACTGAAACAGGGTTTCAAGGTCTGTATGAAATCATGCGACTGCATGCACCAATACTTATACAACATATATATATATGCTAAATGCTAACCAAACAGGAAATGAAGCATCATCCCTACGGTGGCCTAGAAGGGAAAACCTACTCCTCAAACAGGAAATTGAGCCATTTCTGCCTATGGTGGCTTTGAAGGGGGAAACTATTTAGAAATGAGGGGTAAGAATAACTATCACATTTCCAACTTTGATTTTTAATCATTTTTCTTTTTCTTTTTTTATTGATCATTTTAGTGGCGTCCAAACCAGTGGAATAGCAGTTTTACAGTTATTACCTCCAAATATCTGTCTCTTTATACAAGTAAGTTTCCAGATGTTTATTGAAATATTTCATTGAAACGTTTATTATTCAACCTATAATATCTAGTAAATGCGGATGTGCATTACTGTTCCGAAGTTTGGAACCTTCAAAGTTATATATGGACAACAATGAACAATAAAGAATTTTATATTAACAATATAAAAGTTTGGATATTTTACAAAATGCAAAAAACAACAACCCCCCCCCCCCTCAAATCTGTGATATGTTTATACAACTGAACCTTTAACTAAAAAAAAATTCTGTAGTTTTAGTATGAACTTATCAGACAACAGCCACCATGGAGTGTTGAGCAGCTGAAGACTTCTAACAAAAAGAATGGTCAAAAATTCCTTAGCTTCCTCATTAAACAGTGTAATTAAAAGCAAAGGTTATATAAACCAGTGGTAAACGCACAAAGTTTTATCGAGTGTTTAGCAGGTGTCAAATACTACATTTGTTTGAATTTACAAAATGTATATAAATTGATCGGTGAAAGCATTGGAAACATTTTCTTTAACAAAAATTTAAAAGCGCTAACAAGTCATGTGTTCTTGTTTTTATTGCATTTTATAAAAAATCCAAACTTTCCTGTATATGGAGTTTGTGTGTGAAAAGAAAGTGTAAAACCGTTTGTCAGTGATTTTAATACATTAATTTTTAAGACAATGTAGCAAGCTTTTTCTCATTCACTGTGAATTCTAAAAGGCCTAGAGTAAAGTTTTTTCTCACTAAATTGTTCCCAACCACTGTAAACATGAGCACCCACTCAAAACATGATTGATTCTTCAGTCACTTTATGTCATGGTTAACCAGACACATTAGACTTTCAGTCCAGCTCTTAAAGGCCGAACCAATCAGACAGCTCACTTGGCCATATTTACAATACCACAGATGAAAAATTCTAATTGGATGATATTTCAAATTGAATGACCTCACCAATCAAGACATCGGTAAATTTATTTCCAACCAGATCTTTAAAATGACATTAGAGTATTACAACAATACCAACAGAGTTTAAATATAGAAA